>JAWPHD010003276.1:0-223530 GCA_037043455.1 Cyrtodaria siliqua | reverse complement strand
AGAACAATTAAACCATTCTTTTTTAGAAAAAAATCCTTTTCGACAAAATATGAGGGCTTAAAATAGCTTCGGCTAAGGCAAAATTCCTTCAGTTTTTACGCGTAATTCCAGAATCTTCAAAATGCCATATATCGACAACCGTTCCAATCTTTTGCTTCAAATAAAGTGATTTAAAATTGATTTCATCAACAACATGTGATGTTTAACCAGTTGAAGCTATCTTGAAAATAATATCTACTCAAAAATGATATTTGTGATTTTCAGGGGTCAAAATAGCAGATTTTACCATAAAAATGCCACAGTTTTTGTATATATTCAAAATCTGCCTTCAAATGAATTAATTAACATTATTCAGCAGTTTCTATATGTGAAACCATCAAGAAAATGCAACTTTTCAGTTTAAAAATGACAAAAAATAATTCTGAGACTATCCTCCCCAACTCCATTTTTAGGGCCATGCCATGTTTTACAATATGCTCATTACAAAAGATTGACTGTTACTGTACTATTTATTGTATTTTTTTTATTAGATATTGTTTGTAGCATATTTACAGGTCATTTTCATGCAACCATGCAACCAATAAGCACTGTTTAAAGTACAGATCCATGAAAATTCATTAAAATGAAGGGGGTGGGGTAAATAAAAACTTTTAAAAAGCATAGAAAAGGTCATATTTTTGGCTAACTAAATAATTTAATTTGTAAAATGTATTAAACCGCATAAAATATTTGCATATCGACACTAACCGTATAGAAGCGATGAACTCAAAGTCAGCGTTTACCTCAAAATCTTTTTCAAAACAGACATAAGCGGCTTTTCGACATCTTTTCGGAAAGATGTAGATTGTCGCTTACTGACATTTTTGCCAAACAACGTATGCAAAGCCCTCAGAAATGAATAAAACTTACTAGATATATCTTTAACTGTGTCAAACATGTGCATTACAGGCCAATTTTGTATACCAGGTGTCAGGTATGGCTAATTTTGTGTCCACAACCTTTAATAAAATAATTTAAAATAACTATTTTGCATCATAAAACTTGGAAATATTTAAAAAACATGAAAAGAGTTATAAGATAAGTCAAAATACACCATAATTTAACATTTCTCACACTTTCAAATCATTGTGTTAGAAATAAAGTATGTCTACTTTCACTTTTACCATATGCAGAATCTAGCCTATAGGTTGCAGAAAACTAAATACTTTCCCATAGACCTCCTGTTGCACCTGTCAGCTAATATCTCAAGAATTATACACCAGATTTTCTTTAAATTACCTTATTTCATAGATATTTCCATCACAAAGCCTTTGAAAGTGTGAAAAAGACAATTTTTTCTGCTCAAACACTCTGCACATGTCTGTGTTTACAAACACTATTGAATCCGCACTGAGTATTGACATGCAATTTCAATGGATGTTAAATTTTCAAAAACATTAAAATATATTTTTTTATTTAATTTAATGATCCTAGCTGATGGGGATTATTTTACCTATAGTTTATCCTTCCTGAAAATGCATATTGAATATTTCAAAGTTATATCTGCTGACCTCTGTGAACTCTGTGAACTTTCACTTCTGTACTGAATCGTACACAACAAAAGGCGGGGCTTCAGCCAGGCTATATTTAGCTGTACGCAACCTACAAATTGCCGCCGTATATAAGGAAAATTGACAACAATAAAGTCAAACTATCACGTCGTAGGTGTGTTATGGGATAAACAGAATCTTAAATTCGTGACTATGTATTATTGACTTTAATAAACTCGTTGGATAAAAAGATAGGATACTCGGCAAGATTTTATCAAACTCGTTTATTAAAATCAATAATACAGTCACTCATGTAAGATCCTCTATATAAATCATAAGAGCTATGATTCTCACAGCTAAGATTAAGGTCGCTATTCGTTAGTGACTACGGAATGCCGAATGCCACAGTTACAGTTGTGAACCAGATAGATATATAAGAACACAGTTGCGTTTGTGATCCAGATATGCATATAAGACAGTTACATTTGTGAACCAGATGGGTATTTAAGAATACAGTTACATGTGTGAAGCAGATAGGTATATAAGAATACAGTTACATGTGTGAACCAGATAGATATGTGATATATAAGAATACAGTTTAAATATGCGACGGTAATGATGAAACTGCATGGTGAATAACCTCTGGTAATCACCTTCAGTTTGGGGCGCCTTTTCTGAAAAAAATCAGACAATTTAAGTAGTACGTAAAAATAAGTTGAATATCACAGAAAACGGCATTCTGAGTACCTTCAACTGTCTTGCATACGTTACTTTTTCAAAAAAAATATTTGATAGAGCAGTTTCAATGCAAAATTCTGTTCCATCAACAGTTAGATTTTGGATTGAACCCACGACCTCTCGTATGGTAGACCGACTCTTTACCATTAGACACCGTCGATTGTTTGTTTTTTAGAATTTCTATCCAAAAATGTGTTTTACGTGTTTAATAAATCTAAATTAAGACACCCTGAAAGTAATGTTTAGCTAACTAAAGTAAATGAATTTGAGATTTTCAAATGTTCTGCTGCCCCCAGTCAACAATGTATTTACGTAGGAAAGCCACTATCAAAAATATATTTTGGCTGTAAAATATTTATTTCTAGGTGGCTGTCCACAAATTATTATTACCGATAATATGTATATGAATAATTCACAACACATTGTTTTTGCATATTACTATTTGCTAATTATACATTGAGGCGTAGGTAAAATATTCCAAATGACTTCTAATGTTAGTACCTTTTATTGAATTATACGCAAGCAGGTTTAAATAGATTAATAAATCTAGATGGAGTTTTGAAAGCTTGCTAATACTTCACGATTTGCTGTGTTTCGTGTTTTACAAATTTGATTATACACATACCATCACAGAGATACCTATCCGTCCACGTAGTCCCATACACTCGAGAGCCAGGACCAAGCAGAGCCAATTAGGGCAAATAGCCTGTAAGATGATAACGGGTTATATCTATAGTACCTGTAAGATGATAACGGGTAATATATATAGTACTTGTAAGATGATGACGGATTATATCTATAGTACCTGTAAGATGATAACGGGTTATATCTATAGTACCTGTAAGATGATAACGGACTATATCTACAGTACCTGTAAGATGATAACGGGTTATATCTATAGTACATGTAAGATGATAACGGGTTATATCTATAGTACCTGTAAGATGATGACGGATTATATCTATAGTACCTGTAAGATGATTACGGGTTATATCTATAGTACCTGTAAGATGATAACGGGTTATATCTATAGTACCTGTAAGATGATAACGGGTTATATCTACAGTACCTGTAAGATGATGACGGGTTATATCTATAGTACCTGTAAGATGATAACGGGTTATATCTATAGTACCTGTAAGATGATAACGGGTTATATCTACAGTACCTGTAAGATGATGACGGGTTATATCTATAGTACCTGTAAGATTTTTGACGGATTATATCTATAGTACCTGTAAGATGATAACGGGTTATATCTATAGTACCTGTAAGATGATAACGGGTTATATCTATACCGTCAAACATGTTAACAGTGTGGCAGCACTATACAGTTGGTCATTGAGCTCGATGCTAAAAGAAGACGCCATAAAATCAAAATGACCCAAAAGTTGTAAATACATGCAACGTGTATGATTCAGATATGTAATTAAAGTTAGATTCCTTCTAACTCGAACCCTCAGGTCCTTTTGTACTAAGGTTGCCTGATTAATGACTGATACAGACTTGTACTCAGATGTTCAACTTGTAGGCTATGTTACAAGCGAGTTAGCATGCCACAGAGGTTGATTGACTGTCAAAGGGTACCTAAAGGAATCGTAGTTCTAAAATGCAGTTTCCAGCTGCGCCCTCTATTGTTCATGGGTTAAGTTTCCACAAACATTGGCCATGTGTTTGTTTGTATGTGTTTTACGTCATTTTTAAACTCATATATACATGTATGATGGAAAAAAATATATATTTAATATTATAAATTAATGTGTATTTGAATTGCGACCTGTCACCTTAGCCTACAGATTTTCTGATTTGAGAATCCATAGTTTCCAGTTGGTACCACGAGGAGGTGTGACTAGGACTTGTTGTTATATAAAGCGTAATTCATAACGTTTTATATTACAACCATTTACCAACCATTCCGGCTTCTCATGGACGATAGCACGGATGACGTGCCAGTGTACTGTCATAGTGTGGGAGGAAACCGGAGTACCCGGGGAAAACCCACGTGTCCGGGAGGGCGACTCTCTATAACAAATCCGAGACGGGGCAACTAACCCGGGTGGAATTGATGACGTGAGTGCGCTTCCCGACACCCTTAGCTGGCTGGCTGACTTGGCCTGGCTGGTTCGCTGGGCTGGCTGGTTGGTGTATTCGTAATTTTCAGCACATTTTAGGCTATATCTGATAGTCGATTGTTAACTGGTGGACGCAGACCACCGACCTTTTCCAGGAGAGACGGATGTATAATCTGGAAGACGGGCTGTAGATGCATTACAAGAAAGACGGGTGTAGAATCTGGAACATAGGCTGGAGATGTATTACAACGAAGACGGGGATAGAATCTGGAAGACAGGTTGGTTGGTTGGTTAGTTGAATGGTGTATTTTGTCATTTTCAGAACATTGAAAAAATCAAATAAATCAGTCATTTTAAGTGGCAGATGCAGACCACCATTTTTTCCCTATGAATGCGGATGTATATTCTGGAAGACAGGCTTAATTATGATGAAGAATCTGGAATGGTCTGTCATTTTAGCACGTTTTGGTCTATATATGATGTAGAATCTGGAAGTTGGGCTGGAGATGTAAACATTAAAATCGGATATAACATCTGGAAGATGGACTGGAGATGTATAACAATGATGTCGGTTGTAGTAGAATCTGGAAGACAGGTGAATGTGTATTACAATGAAAATGGATGTAGAATCTGGAATATTTGTTGGTTTGTTTGTATGGCGTTTTACGTCATTTTTACACATGGCAGCCATAGTTGGTTGGCTGGCTGAGTGCTGTTTAACGTCATTTCAGCACATTTTAGGCTATATATGACATTCGATTTTATGCAAAACTGACACCGGGGCGACATAATCAAGCTTTATGCTTTGTGGTTTCAGAAGATGGATGTAGAATCGGCACACGTTAGGCCATATTATGACGGTCGATTATTTTGTGGTAGGGGCAGACAATCCCATTTTTCCTGGTTAGAACCAGTAGAACTGTATGCCTCTCGCCATCCGTAGGAATCAATACTTCTTACTTGACAAGTCGATCTCCCAGTGGGGTTCGAACCCGCAGCGGGAATCTGAAAGATGGGTTTGAGATGTACTTCAATGAAGACTGTTGTAGAATCTGGACGATGCGTTTGAGATGTATTACAATGAAGACTGTTGTAGAATCTGGAAGATGCGTTTGACATGTACAATGAAGACTGTTGTAGAATCTGGAAGATGGGTTTGAGATGTACTACAATGAAGACTGTTGTAGAACCTGAAAGATGCGTTTGAGATGTACTACAATGAAGACTGTTGTAGAACCTGGAAGATGCGTTTGAGATGTATTACAATGAAGACTGTTGTAGAATCTGGAAGATGGGTTTGAGATGTACTACAATGAAGACTGTTGTAGAATCTGGAAGATGTGTTTTATATGTACTACAATGAAGACTGTTGTAGAATCTGGAAGATGCGTTTGAGATGTACTACAATGAAGACTGTTGTAGAATCTGGAAGATGCGTTTGAGATGTATTACAATGAAGACTGTTGTAGAATCTGGAAGATGCGTTTGAGATGTACTACAATGAAGACTGTTGTAGAATCTGGAAGATGCGTTTGAGATGTACTACAATGAAGACTGTTGTAGAATCTGGAAGATGGGTTTGAGATGTACTACAATGAAGACTGTTGTAGAATCTGGAAGATGCGTTTGAGATGTATTACAATGAAGACTGTTGTAGAATCTGGAAAATGCGTTTGAGATGTACTACAATGAAGACTGTTGTACAATCTGGAAGATGCGTTTGAGATGTACTACAATGAAGACTGTTGTAGAATCTGGAAGATGGGTTTGAGATGTTCTACAATGAAGACTGTTGTAGAACCTGAAAGATGCGTTTGAGATGTACTACAATGAAGACTGTTGTAGAATCTGGAAAATGCGTTTGAGATGTATTACAATGAAGACTGTTGTAGAATCTGGAAAATGAGTTTGAGATGTACTACAATGAAGACTGTTGTAGGATCTGGAAGATGCGTTTGAGATGTACTACAATGAAGACTGTTGTAGAATCTGGAAGATGAGTTTGAGATGTACTACAGTAAAGACTGTTGTAGAATCTGGAATATGGGTTTGAGATGTACTACAATGAAGACTGTTGTAGAATCTGGAAGATGGGTTTGAGATGTACTACAATGAAGACTGTTGTAGAATCTGGAAGATGCGTTTGAGATGTACTACAATGAAGACGGTTGTAGAATCTGGAAGAACGGTTTGAGATGTACTACAATGAAGACAGTTGTAGAATCTGGAAGATGGGTTTGAGATGTACTACAATGAAGAATGTTGTAGAATCTGGAAGATGCGTTACAGATGTAATACAATGAAGACTGTTGTAGAATCTGGAAGATGGGTTTGAGATGTACTACAATGAAGACTGTTGTAGAATCTGGAAGATGCGTTTGAGATGTAGTACAATGAAGACTGTTGTAGAATCTTGAAGATGCGTTTGAGATGTACTACAATGAAGACTGTTGTAGAATCTGGAAGATGGGTTTGAGATGTATTACAATGAAGACTGTTGTAGAATCTGGAAGATGCGTTTGAGATGTACAACAATGAAGACGGTTGTAGAATCTGGAAGATGCGTTTGAAATGTACTACAATGAAGACTGTTGTAGAATCTGGAAGATGCGTTTGAGATGTACTACAGTGAAGACTGTTGTAGAATCTGGAAGATGGGTTTGAGATGTACTACAATGAAGACTGTTGTAGAATCTGGAAGATGAGTTTGAGATTTACTACAATGAAGACTGTTGTAGAATCTGGACGATGCGTTTGAGATGTACTACAATGAAGACTGTTGTAGAATCTGGAAGATGGGTTTGAGATGTACTACAATGAAGACTGTTGTAGAATCTGGAAGTTGCGTTTGAGATGTACTACAATGAAGACTGTTGTAGAATCTGGAAGATGCGTTTGAGATGTATTACAATGAAGACTGTTGTAGAATCTGGAAGATGCGTTTGAGATGTACTACAATGAATACTGTTGTAGAATCTGGAAGATGGGTTTGAGATGTACTACAATGAAGACTGTTGTAGAATCTGGAAGATGCGTTTGAGATGTATTACAATGAAGACTGTTGTAGAATCTGGAAAATGCGTTTGAGATGTACTACAATGAAGACTGTTGTAGAATCTGGAAGATGCGTTTGAGATGTACTACAATGAAGACTGTTGTAGAACCTGAAAGATGCGTTTGAGATGTACTACAATGAAGACTGTTGTAGAACCTGGAAGATGCGTTTGAGATGTATTACAATGAAGACTGTTGTAGAATCTGGAAGATGGGTTTGAGATGTACTACAATGAAGACTGTTGTATAATCTGGAAGATGTGTTTTATATGTACTACAATGAAGACTGTTGTAGAATCTGGAAGATGCGTTTGAGATGTACTACAATGAAGACTGTTGTAGAATCTGGAAGATGCGTTTGAGATGTATTACAATGAAGACTGTTGTAGAATCTGGAAGATGCGTTTGAGATGTACTACAATGAAGACTGTTGTAGAATCTGGAAGATGCGTTTGAGATGTACTACAATGAAGACGGTTGTAGAATCTGGAAGATGGGTTTGAGATGTACTACAATGAAGACTGTTGTAGAATCTGGAAGATGCGTTTGAGATGTATTACAATGAAGACTGTTGTAGAATCTGGAAAATGCGTTTGAGATGTACTACAATGAAGACTGTTGTACAATCTGGAAGATGGGTTTGAGATGTACTACAATGAAGACTGTTGTAGAATCTGGAAGATGGGTTTGAGATGTACTACAATGAAGACTGTTGTAGAACCTGAAAGATGCGTTTGAGATGTACTACAATGAAGACTGTTGTAGAATCTGGAAAATGCGTTTGAGATGTATTACAATGAAGACTGTTGTAGAATCTGGAAGATGGGTTTGAGATGTACTACAATGAAGACTGTTGTAGAATCTGGAAGATGCGTTTGAGATGTACTACAATGAAGAATGTTGTAGAATCTTGAAGATGCGTTAGAGATGTATTACAATGAAGACTGTTGCAGAATCTGGAAGATTGGTTTGAGATGTACTACAATGAAGACTGTTGTAGAATCTGGAAGATGCGTTTGAGATGTATTACAATGAAGACTGTTGTAGAATCTTGAAGATGCGTTTGAGATGTACTACAGTGAAGACTGTTGTAAAATCTGGAAGATGGGTATGAGATGTACTACAATGAAGACTGTTGTAGAATCTGGAAGATGCGTTTAAGATGTATTACAATGAAGACTGTTGTAGAATCTGGAAGATGCGTTTGAGATGTACAACAATGAAGACGGTTGTAGAATCTGGAAGATGCGTTTGAAATGTACTACAATGAAGACTGTTGTAGAATCTGGAAGATGCGTTTGAGATGTACTACAGTGAAGACTGTTGTAGAATCTGGAAGATGGGTTTGACATGTACTACAATGAAGACTGTTGCAGAATCTGGAAGATGGGTTTGACATGTATTACAATGAAGACTGTTGTAGAATCTGGAAGATGCGTTTGAGATGTACTACAATGAAGACGGTTGTAGAATCTGGAATATGCGTTTGAGATGTACTACAATAAAGACTGTTGTAGAATCTGGAAGATGCGTTTGAGATGTACTACAATGAAGACTGTTGTAGAATCTGGAAGATGCGTTTGAGATGTACTACAATGAAGACTGTTGTAGAATCTGGAAGATGCGTTTGAGATGTATTACAATGAAGACTGTTGTAGAATCTGGAAGATGCGTTTGAGATGTACTGCAATGAAGACTGTTGTAGAATCTGGAAGGTGCGTTTGAGATGTACTACAATGAAGAGTTGTAGAATCTGGAAGATGCGTTTGAGATGTATTACAATGAAGACTGTTGTAGAATCTGGAAGATGGGTTTGAGATGTACTACAATGAAGACTTGTAGAATCTGGAAGATGCGTTTGAGATGTAGTACAATGAAGACTGTGGTAGAATCTGGAAGATGGGTTTGAGATGTATTACAATGAAGACTGTTGTAGAATCTGGAAGATGCGTTTGAGATGTATTACAATGAAGACTGTTGTAGGATCTGAAAGATGCCTTTGAGATGTATTACAATGAAGACTGTTGTAGAATCTTGAAGATGCGTTTGAGATGTACTACAATGAAGACTGTTGTAGAATCTGGAAGATGCGTTTGAGATGTACTACAATGAAAACTGTTGTAGAATCTAGAAGGTACGTTGGAGATGTATTACAATGAAGACTGTTGTAGAATCTGGAAGATGGGTTTGAGATGTATAACAATGAAGACTGTTGTAGAATCTGGAAGATGCGTTTGAGATGTACTACAATGAAGACTGTTGTAGAATCTGGAAGATGCGTTTGAGATGTATTACAATGAAAACTGTTGTAGAATCTGTAAGATGCGTTTGAGATGTACTACAATGAAGACTGTTGTAGAATCTGGAAGATGGGTTTGAGATGTACTACAATGAAGACGGTTGTAGAATATGGAAGATGCGTTTGAGATGTATTACAATGAAGACTGTTGTAGAATCTGGAAGATGCGTTTGAGATGTACTACAATGAAGACGGTTGTAGAATCTGGAAGATGCGTTTTTGATGTACTACAATGAAGACGGTTGTAGAATCTGGAAGATGCGTTTGAGATGTATTACAATGAAGACTGTTGTAGAATCTGGAAGATGGGTTTGAGATGTATTACAATGAAGACGGTTACAGAATCTGGAAGATGGGATTGAGATGTGTTACAATGAAGACGGTTGTAGAATACCGAACACGAATATGTCTATAGGCAAGAACCTGGTTATTTGAGGTGACCAGTTGTTCTAATTCCATATAAACTGATGTAGAACCTTGAAGACAGGCTAAAGATGTATTACAATGAATACTGTTGTAAAATCTGGATGACAGGCTGGTGAAGACGTGTCAGAATCTGGAAGATATGCAAACATAAATTACAATGAAGACAGTTGTATAATCTGGAAGCATGAAGAAAACGACAGTGTTTTAGTACATGTACATGTAAATAATTAAATCAAGGCCAGAAACTAGTTACATAATAAAAGGGTAGGTCAATGTTGGTAACAATGATCTAATTGTATAGGAATAGATTGATGTCATCAATTAATTGTACAAACTGTAGATACCCAAGAGGAAATTTACTAATTACCTTTAAGCTGTGATCGATACGGCCGAATTCATTCCACGAGAAAAATGGACGCGAAGCTCGCATGCATCTATCTATACGAACAAAGAGTACATTAACAGATGAACATGTGTAATGCATAACATAATAAATAATAAGGCATAATTATGTTATTAACAAAATTATGTTCAGAAAATGAAAAATGAAAACGTTTCCTACCCGTTTTTGTGATGACTCAAACGTCTGTGGCTGCATCTAGAACAGAAATCATAGTTTGAGATGTCACAGCTGAATTATAAATTGGGTTTTACGGCACCGCAACACAAGATAGTTGATATGGCGCCATGACGGATATGAACTTTCTGGATCCAAGACATAAAACTATGAGACATGGATTCAGAAACTTAACAACCGCTGGAGAAACATGTCTTACAGAAACTCCGACTTGTAAAGCCCATTAATCGCCTCTTACGATCATGCAACAACAGTCAAGCAGTGGTATTAATTCCTCATCTTACTGACCACCCCGAACCACTCGTGACTCTTGTTTCAAGTCAAAAAAGGTAGGTCAATGTTGGTAACAATGACCTAATTGTATAGAAATAGATTGATGTCATCAATCTATAACTATGTATGAACTGTACAAATTGTAGAATTCCAAGAGGAATGTTCTAATTACCTTTAAGCAGCGATCGAAACGACCGAATTCATTCCGCGAGAAAAATAGAGCGATGTTTGCATGCATATATACGTCAGTTACATTAACAGATGAATAATGCATAACACAATAAATAATAAGGCATAAGTATGTCGTTAACAATTTTTTTTCTTCAGAAAATGAAAAATTAAAACGTTTCCTACCTGTTTTTGTGATGACTCAATCGTCTATGGCTGCAACTAGAACATAAATCATAGTTTGAGATGTCACAGCCGAATTATAAATTGGGCTTTACGTCACCGCATTACAAGATAGTTGATATGGCGCCATGACGGATATGAACTTTCTGGAACCAGAACTACATTTCCTCTCGTGGATTTGATCGCATCTGCAATCAGAAAATAAGAGATGTTATGTGTTAGCAATATTTTCATAGTAAACAGTATAGTCTGATAGTCTACCTGATGTGTCGTCTGCAGCAGCTTGGTGGTTGCAACTTCATAGTCAGCCAGAACATTCTTTCCTCTGGTGGATTTGATCGCATCTGTAAACAGAAAAGAAGAGATAAACATGTTTTAGTAACATTTTCATAGTAAATAGTCTACCTGATGTGTCGTCTGCAGAAGCTTGGTGGTTGCAACTTCAAATTCAGCCAGAACAACGTTTCCTCTGGTGGATTTGACCGCATATGTAATTAGACAAGTTTTATCAACGTTTTCATAGAAAATAGTATAGTCTAGTAGTCTACCTGATGTGTCGCCTGTAGCAGCTAGATGGTTGCAACTTCAAAATAAGCCAGATCAACTTTTGCTCTGGTGGATGTGATCGCATCTGCAATCAGAAAAGAAGAGATATTACATGTTTTAGCAACAGTTTCATAGTAAATAGTATAGTCTAGTTATCCACCTGATGTGTCGTCTTTCTTCAGCAGATTGGTGGTTGCAACTTCATTGCCAGCAAGAACAACTTTTCCTCTGGCGGATTTGATCGCATCTGTAATCAGAAAAAACATTACGTTTTAGCAATGTTTCTTAGTAAATAGTGTAGTTTAGAAGTTTACCTTGTCGTCTGCAGCAGCGTGGTGGTTGCAACTTCAAATTCAGCCCGACAACGTTTCCACTTGTGGATTTGATCGCAACTTCAATCAGAAGAGATAATACACGTTTTTGCAACATTTTCGTAGAAAATAGTATAGATTAGAAGTCTACCTGATGTGCCGTCTTCAGCAGCTTGGTTGTTGCAACTTCAAATTCAGCAAGAACAATGTTTCTTCTGGTGGATTTGATCGCAACTTCAATCAGAAAAGAAGAGATTTTACATGTTTTAGCAACATTTTCATAGTAAATAGTATAGTCTAGTAGTCTACCTGATGTGTCTTCTGCTGCAGCAGCATGGAAGCTGCAACTTCATTGTCAGCCAGAACAACTCTTTCTCTGGTGAATTTGACCGCATCTGTAAACAGAAAAGAAGAGATATTACATGTTTTAGCAACATTTACATAGTAAATAGTATAGTCTAGTTATCCACCTGATGTGTCGTCTTCAGCAGATTGGTGGTTGCAACTTCATTGCCAGCAAGAACGGCTTATCCTACTTTGGATTTGATCGCATCTGTAGTCAGAAAAGTAGAGATATTACATGTTTTAGCAACATTTTCATAGTAAATAGTACTGTCTAATAATCTACCTGATGTGTCGTCTGCAGCAGCTTGGTGAATACTTCAAATTCAGCCAGAACAACGTTTCCACTGGTAGATTGAAAAGTAACTTCAATCAGAAAAGAAGAGATATTACATGTTTTAGCAACATGTTCATAAATAGTATAGTCTAGTAGTCTACATGATGTGTCGTATGCAGCAGCTTGATAGTTGCAACTTCATAGTCAGCCAGAATAACTTTTCCTCTGGTAGATTTGACCGTATCTGTAATTAGAAAAGAAGAGATCACATGTTTTAGAAACATTTTCTTAATAAATATGATATTCGAGTAGTCTACCTGTTGTGTCGGCTGCAGCAGGGTGGTTGTTGCAACTTCATAGATAGCCAGAACAATTTTCCCCCAGGTGGATTTGATTGCATCCGTAATTAGAAAATGAGAGATATTATATGTTTTAGCAACATTTTCGTAGTAAACAGTATAGTCTAGTTGTCTACATGATGTGTCGTCTGCAGCAGCTTGATGGTTGCAACTTCATAATAAGCCAGAACAACTTTTGCTCTTGCGGATGTGATCGCATCTGCAATCAGAAAAGAAGAGATAGTATTCTTTAGCAATTTTTTCATTGTAAATATAATAGTCTAGTAGTCTACCTGATGTGTCGTCGGCAGCAGCTTGGTGGTTTCAACGTCATAGTCAGCCGGATCATAATTTCCGCTGGTGCATTTGATCGCATATGTAAACAGAAAAGAAGAGATAAAACATGTATAAGCAACATTTTCATAGTACATAGTATAGTCTCAGAAGTCCACCTGATGTGTCGTCTGCTGCAGCTTGGCGGTTCCAACTTTACAGTCAGCCAGCCAGAACAACCTTTCCTCCTTTAGATTTAATCGCATCTGTAGTCAGAAAAGTAGAGATATTACATGTTTTAGCAACATTTCATAGTAAATAGTATAGTCTAATAGTCTACCTGATTTGTCCTCTGCATCAGCTTGGTGGTTGCAACATCAAATTCAGCCAGAACAAATTTCCACTGGTGCATTTGATCGCAATTCAATCAGAAAAGAAGAGATATTACATGTTATAGCAACATTTTCATTCTAAACAGTATTGACTAGTAGTAGTCTACCTGATATGTCGTCTGCATCAGCTTGGTGGATGCAACTTCCAATTCAGCCAGAACACTGTTTCCACTGGTTGATTGGAAAGCAACTTCAATCAGAAAAGAAGAGATATTACATGTTTAAGCAACATTTTCATAGTAAGTAGTATAGTCTAGTAGTCTGCCTGATGTGTCGTCCGCTGCAGCTGATAGTTGCAACTTCATAGTCAGCCAGAACTTTTCCTCTGGTGGATTTGACCGCATCTGTAATTAGAAACGTTTTAGCAACATTTTCATAATAAATAGTATAGTCTAGTAGTCTACCTGTTGTGTCGGCCGCAGCAGGATGGTTGTTGCAACTTCTTAGTCAGCCGGAATTTTTTTTCCTCTGGTGGATTTGATCGCATCTGCAATCAGAAAAGATGAGATAGTATATGTTTTAGCAACATTTTCGTTGTAAATATTATACATGTAGTTCAATAGTCTACCTGATGTGTCGTCTGCAGCAGCTTGATGGTTGCAAGTTCATAGGCAGCCAGAACAACTTTTCCTCTGGTTTATTTAATTGCCTCTGTAATCAGAATGGAAGAGATATTTCATGTTTTAGCAACAATTGCATAGTAAACAGTATAGTCTAGAAGTCTACATGAGGTGACATCTACAGGAGGATGGTTGTTGCACCTTCATAGCCAGCCAGAACAACTTTTCCTCTGGTGGATATTATCGCATCTGTAATCAGAATAGAAGAGATCACATGTTAAAGAAACATGTTCATAGTAAACAGTATAGCCCAGAAGTCTACCTGATGTGTCGTCCGCAGCAGCTTGGTGTTTGCAACTTCGTAGACGGCAAGAACATCTTATCCTACGGTGGATTTGATCGCATCTGTAATTAGAAAAGAAGAGATCACATGTTTTAGCAACCTTTTCGTAGTAAATGATATAGTCTAGTAGTCTACCTGATGTGGACAGTCGTCTGCAGCAACTTGGTGGTTGCAACTTCATAGTCGACCAGATCATCATTTGCAGTGGTAGATTTGATCGCATATGTAAACAAAAAAGAAGAGATAAAATAGGTTTAAGCAACATTTTCATAGTAATTAGTATAGTCTAGTTGTCCATCTGATGTGTCGTCTGCAGCAGATTGGTGGTTGCAACTTCATAGCCGGCCAGAACAACTTTTCCTCCTTTGGATTTGATCGCATCTGTAGTCAGAAAAATAGAGATATTACATGTTTTAGCAACATTTTCATAGTAAATCGTATATTCTATTAGTCTACCTGATGTGAAATCTGCAGCAGCTTGGTGGATGCAAATTCAAATTCAGCCACAACAACGTTTCCAATGGTGGATTGGAAAGCAGCTTCAATCAGCAAAGAAGAGATCACATGATATAGAAACATTTTCATAGTAAACAGTCTAGCTGATGTGTCGTCTGCAGCAGTTGATGGTTGCAACTTCATAGTCAGCCAGAACAACTTTTTCTCTCGTGTATTAGAACGCATCTGTAAACAGAAAAGAAGAGATAAACATGTTTAAGCAAAATATTCATAGTAAATAGTACAATCTAATTGTCTACCTGATGTGTCGTCTGCAGCAGTTGGAGGTTGCAATTTCATAGTCAGCCAGAACAACTATTTCTCTGGTGGATTCGATTGCATCTGTTATCAGAAAAGAAGATATCACGTTTTAGCAACATTTTCCTTGTAAATAATATAGTCTAATAGTCAACCTGATGTGTCGTATGCAGCAGGTTGGAGGTTGCAACTTCATAGTCAGCCAGAACAATTTTTCCTCTTGTGGACTGTACCGCATCTGTTATCAGAAAAGAAGAGATATTATGTGTTTTTGCAACATTTCCTAAGCAAATAATATAGTCTAGTAGTCTACCTGATGTCTCGTCAGCAGTAGGGTGGTTGTTGCAACTTCATAGACAGTCAGAACAACTTTTCCTCTGGTGGACCTGATCTCATCTGTAATTAGAAAAGAAGAGATCACATGTTTTAGCAACATTTCATAGTAAATAATACAGTCTAGTAGTCTACCTGTTGTTTCGTCTGCAATCAGAAAAGAAGAATTATTATGCTTTAGCAACATTTTCGTTGTAAATAATATAGTCTAGTAGTCTACCTGATATGGCGTCTGCTGCACTTGGTGGTAGCAACATCAAATTCAGCCTGAATAATGTTTCCACTGGTGCATTTGATCGCAACCTAAATCAGAAAAGAAGAGATCACATGTTTTAGCAACATTTTCATAGTAAATAGTAATGTCTAGTAGTCTACCTGATGTCTTGTCTGCAGTATGTTGGTTGTTGCAACTTCAAAGTCAGCCAGAAAATCTTTTCCTCTAGTGGACTTGATCTCATCTGTAATCAGAAAAGAAATATTACATATTTTAGCACCGTTTTTATAATAAATAGTATAGTCTAGTAGTCTACCTGTTGTATCGTCTGCAGCCGGTTGGTTGTTGCAATAGTCAGCCAGAACTGGTGGATTTGATTGCATCTGTAATCAGAAAATGAGAGATAGTAAATGTTTTAGCAACGTTTTCATTGCAAATAATATAGTTTAGTAGTCTACCTGATGTGTCGTCTGCAGCAGTTTGGTGGTTGCAACTTCATAGACAGCAAGAACTTTTTCTCCGGTGGATTTGATCGCATCTGTAATTAGAAAAGAAGAGATCACATGTTTTAGCAACATTGTCATAGTAAATAGTACAGTCTAGTATAGAAGACTACCTGGTGTATCGTCTGAAGCAACTTGGTGGTTGCAACTTCATAGTCAGCCAGAACATTTCCTCGGGTGGATTTGATCGCATCTGTAATCAGAAGAGATATTTCATATTTTAGCAAAATTTTCATAGGAAATAGTATAGCCCAATAGTCTACTTGTTGTGTCGTCTGCAGCAGCTTGGTGGTTGCAACTTCATAGTCAGCCAGAACATCCTTTACTCTGGTGGATTTGATCGCATCTGTAAACAGAAAAGAAGAGATAAAACATGTTTTAGTAACATGTTCATAGTAAATAGTCGTACCTGATGTGTCGTCTGCAGAAGCTTGGTGGTTGCAACTTCAAATTCAGCCAGGACAACGTTTCCTCTGGTGGATTTGACCGTATCTGTAATTAGAAAAGAAGAGATCAACGTTTTCATAGTAAATAGTATAGTCTAATGGTTGCAACTTCAAAATAGGCCAGAACAACTTTTGCTCTGGTGGGTGTGATCGCATCTGCAATCAGAAAAGAAGAGATATTACATGTTTTAGCAACTGTTTCATAGTAAATAGTATAGTCTAGTTATCCACCTGATGTGTCGTCTTTCTTCAGCAGATTGGTGGTTGTAACTTCATTGCCAGCAAGAACGACTTATCCTACTTTGGATTTGATCGCATCTGTAGTCAGAAAAGTAGAGATATTACATGTTTTAGCAACATTTTCATAGTAAATAGTACAGTCTAATAATAGTCTACCTGATGTGTCGTCTGTAGCAGCTTGGTGGATGCAACTTCAAATTCAGCCAGAACAACGATTCCACTGGTGGATTGAAAAACAACTTCACTCAGAAAAGAAGAGATTACATGTTTTAGCAACATTTTCATAGTAAATGGTATAGTCTAGTAGTCTACCTGATGTGTCGTATGCAGCAGCTTGATAGTTGCAACTTCATAGTCAGCCAGAACAACTTTTCCTCTGGTGGATTTGACCGTATCTGTAATTAGAAAAGAAGAGATCACATGTTTTAGCAACATTTTCATAGTAAATAGGATATTCTGTTGTGTCGGCTGCAGCAAGTTGGTTGTTGCAACTTCATAGATAGCCAAAACAATTTTCCTCTGGTGGATTTGATTGCATCCGTAATTAGAAAATGAGAGATATTACATGTTTTAGCAACATTTTCTTAGTAAACAGTATAGGATGTGATCGCATCTGCAATCAGAAAAGAAGAGATAGTATACTTTAGCATTTTTTTCATTGTAAATATTATAGTCTAGTAGTCTACCTGATGTGTCGTCGGCAGCAGCTTGGTGGTTGCAACTTCATAGTCAGAATCATCTTTTCCTTTTCACATATGTAAACAGGAAAGAAGATATATTACATGTTTTTTTCCATAGTAAATAGTATAGGCTAGTAGTCTACCTGATGTGTCGTCCGCAGCAGCTTGGTGTTTGCAACTTCGTAGACAGCAAGAACATCTTTTCCTACGGTGGATTTGAACGCATCTGTAATTAGAAAAGAAGAGATCACATGTTTTAGCAACCTTTTCGTAGTAAATGATATAGTCTAGTAGTCTACCTGATGTGGACAGTCGTCTGCAGCAACTTGGTGGTTCCAACTTCATAGTCGGCCAGATCATAATTTCCAGTGGTAGATTTGATCCCATATGTAAACAAAAAACAAAAAAGAAGAGATAAAATATGTTTAACAACATTTTCATAGTAATTAATATAGTCTAGTTGTACATCTGATGTGTCGTCTGCAGCAGATTGGTGGTTGCAACTTCATAGTCAGCCAGAACAACTTTTCCACCTTTGGATTTGATCGCATCTGTAGTCAGAAAATAGAAATATTACATGTTTTAGCAACATTTTCATAGTAAATCGTATATTCTATTAGTCTACCTGATGTGAAATCTGCAGCAGCTGCAGCAGCTTGGTGGATGCAACTTCAAATTCAGCCAGAACAACGTGTCTACTGGTGGATTGGAAAGCAGCTTCAATCAGCAAAGAAGAGATTTAGCAACATTTTCATAGCAAATAATATAGTCTAATTGTCTACCTGATATGTCGTCTGCAGCAGTTGGAGGTTGCAACTTCATAGTCAGCCAGAACAACTATTTCTCTGGTGGATTCGATCGCATCTGTTATCAGAAAAGAAGAGATCACATGATATAGAAACATTTTCATAGTAAACAGTATAGTCTAGAAGTCTACCTGATGTATCGTCTGCAGCAGTTGGTGGTTGCAACTTCATACTCAGCCAGAACAACTTTTACTCTCGCGTATTAGAACGCATCTGTAAACAGAAAAGAAGAGATAAACATGTTTAAGCAAAATATTCATAGTAAATAGTATAGTCTAATTGTCTACCTGATGTGTCGTCTGCAGCAGTTGGAGGTTTCAACTTCATAGTCAGCCAAAACAACTATTTCTCTAGTGGATTCGATCGCATTTGTTATCAGAAAAGAAGAGATCACGTTTTAGCAACATTTTTCTTGTAAATAATATAGTCATATAGTCAAACTGATGTGTCGTATGCAGCAGGTTGGAGGTTGCAACTTCATAGTCATCCAGAACAATTTTTCCTCTGGTGGATTGTACCGCATCTGTAAGAAGAGATATCATGTGTTTTTGCGACATTTTCTAAGCAAATAATATAGTCTAGTAGTCTACCGGGTGTGTCGTCTGCAGCAGTTTGGTGGTTGCAAATTCATAGACAGCAAGAACAACTTTTCCTCCGGTAGATTTGATCGTATCTGTAATTAGAAAAGAAGAGATCACATGTTTTAGCAACATTTCATATTAAAAAATATAGTCCAGTATTCTACCTGTTGTTTCGTCTGCAACAGGTAGGTTGTTTCAACATTAGCCAGAATATATTTTCCTCTGGCGGATTTGATCGCATATGCAATCAGAAAAGAAGAGATATTATGCTTTAGCAACATTTTCATTATAAATAATATAGTCTAGTAGTCTGCCTGAACAACTTGTCCTCTAGTGGACTTGATCTCAACTGTAATCTATTAAATGTTTTAGCAACGTTTTTATAATAAATAGTATAGTCTAGTAGTCTACCAGGTGTGTCGTCTGCAGCAGTTTGATGGTTGCAATTTCATAGACAGCAAGAACAACTTTTTCTCCGGTAGATTTGATCGTATCTGTAATTAGAAAAGAAGAGATCACGTGTTTTATCAACATTTTTGCTGTAAATATTAGAGACAAGTGGTCCACCTTTTGTGTCTGCAGGTTGGGTGTTGCAACTTCATAGTCAGCCAGAACAACTTTTCAACCGGTGGATTTAATTGCAACTGTAATCAGAAAGGAAGAGATATTTCATATTTTAGCAACAATTTTATAGTAAACAGTATAGTCTAGAAGTCTACCTGAGGTGACGTCTGCAGGAGGTTGGTTGTTGCAACTTCATAGTAAGCCAGAACAACTTTTACTCTGGTGGATTTTATCGCATCTGTAATCAGAAAAGAAGAGATCACATGTTATAAGAAACATTTTCATAGTAGAAATTAAAGTCTAGAAGTCTATTTGGGGTGACGTCTGCAGGTGGTTAGTTGTTGCTGTCAGCCAGAACAACTTTTCCTTTGGTGGATTTGATCGAATCTGTCATCAGAACGAAGAGATATTATATGTTTTAGCAACATTTTCCTTGTAAATAATATAGTCTAGTAGTCTACCTGATGTGTCTCGTCTGCAGTAGCCTGGTGGTTGCAACTTCATATTCAGACAGAATAACATGTCCTCTAGAGTACTTGATCGCATCTGTAATCATAAAAGAATAGATCACATGTTTTAGCAACATTTTCATTGCAAAGAATATAGTTTAGTAGTCTACCTGATGTGTCGTCTGCAGCAGTTTGGTGGTTGCAACTCCATAGTCAGCCAGAACATTTTCCTCTGGCGGATTTGAGCGCATCTGCAATCAGAAAAGTAGAGATATCATGCTTTAGCAACATTTCATTGTAAATATTATAGTCTAATAGACTACCTGTTGTGTCTTCTGCAGCGGCTTGGTGATTGCAACTTCATAGACAGCAAGAACAACTTTTTCTCCGGTGGATTTGATCGCATCTGTATTTAGAAAAGAAGAGATCACATGTTTTAGCAACATGTTCATTGTAAATATTAGAGTAAAGTAGTCCACTTTTTGTGTCGTCTACTGCAGCTGAGTGGTTGCAACTTCAAAGTCAGCCCGAACAACTCTTCCTCTGGTGGATTTTATCGCATCTGTAATCAGAAAACAAGAGATCGCATGTTTCAGCAACATTTAAATTGTAAATAGTATAGTGTAATAGTCTACCTGATGTGTTGTCTGCAACACCTGGATGGTTGCAACTTCATAGTCAGACAGATAATCCTTTACTCCGGTGGATTTGATCGCATCTGTTATCAGAAAACAAGAGATCACATGTTTTAGCAACATTTTCATTGTAAATAGTATAGTCTAGTAGTCTACCTGGTGTGTCGTCTGCAACAGCTTGGTGGTTGCAACTTCAAAGTCAGCCCGAACAACTCTTCCTCTGGTGGATTTTATCGCATCTGTAATCAGAATAAAAGAGATCACATATTATAGCAACATTTTCATAGTAAACAGTATAGTCTAGAAGTCTACCTGAGGTGACTTCTGCAAGAGGTTGGTTGTTGCAACTTCAGTCACCCAGAACAACTTTTCCTCTGGTGGTTTTGATGGCATCTGTAATCAGAAAGAAGAGATATTACATGTTTTAGCAACATTTTCATTGTAAATAGTATGGTGTAATAGTCTACCTGATGTGTCGTCTGCAACAGCTTGGTGGTTGCAACTTCATAGTCAGCCAGAACAACTTTTCCTCTGGTGGATTTAATTGCATTTGTAATCAGAAAAGAGAGATATTTCATGTTTTACCAACATTTTCAAAGTATATAGTCTAGTAGTCTACCTGGTGTGTCGTCTGCAACATCTTGGTGGTTGCAACTTCAAAGTCAGCCCGAACAACTCTTCCTCCGGTGAATTTGATTGCATCTGTAATCAGAAAAAAAGAGATATTTCATGTTTTAGCAACATTTTCATAGTAAATAGTATAGCCTAGTATAGTAGTCTACCTGATGTGTCGTCTGCAGCAGCTTGGTGGTTGCAACTTCATCTTCAGATAGAACAACTTTTCCTCTGGTGGATTTGATCGTATCTGTAATCAGAAAAGAAGAGATCACATGTTATAGCAACATTTTCATAGTAAACAGTATAGTCTAGAAGTCTACCTGAAGTGACGTCTGCAGGAGGTGAGTTGTTGCAACTTCAGTCACCCAGAACAACTTTTCCTCTGGTGGACTTGATCGCATCTGCAATCAGGAAAGAAGAGTTATCTCTGTAACATGAATGTGTAACATAAATAAAGTGTTCCAACATGTGTGTAACATAAATAAAGGGTTCCAACATTTGTGTAACATAAATAAAGGTTTCCAGCATCTCTGTAACATAAATAAAGGTTTCCAGCATCTCTGTAACATAAATAAAGGTTCCAACATTTGTGTAACATAAATAAAGGTTTTCAGCATCTCTGTAATATAAATAAAGGTTTCCAGCATCTCTGTAACATACATAAAGGGTTCCAACATTTGTGTAACATAAATAAAGGTTTCCAGCATCTCTGTAACATAAATAAAGGTATCCAGCATCTCTGTAACATAAATAAAGGTATCCAGCATCTTTGTAACATAAATAAAGGTATCCAGCATCTCTGTAACATAAATAAAGGTATCCAGCATCTCTGTAACATAAATACAGATATCCAGCATCTTTGTAACATAAATAAAGGTATCCAGCATCTCTGTAACATAAATAAAGGTATCCAGCATCTTTGTAACATAAATAAAGGTATCCAGCATCTCTGTAACATAAATAAAGGTATCCAGCATCTCTGTAACATAGATAAAAGGTATCCAGCATCTCTGTAACATAGATAAAAGGTATCCAGCATCTCTGTAACATAAATAAAGATATCCAGCATCTCTGTAACATAAATAAAGGTATCCAGCATCTTTGTAACATAAATAAAGGTATCCAGCATCTCTGTAACATAGTTAAAAGGTATCCAGCATCTCTGTAACATAAATAAAGGTATCCAGCATCTCTGTAACATAAATAAAGGTATCCAGCATCTCTGTAACATAAATAAAGGTATCCAGCATCTCTGCAACATAGATAAAAGGTATCCAGCATCTCTGTAACATAAATAAAGGTATCCAGCATCTTTGTAACATAAATAAAGGTATCCAGCATCTTTGTAACATAAATAAAGGTATCCAGCATCTCTGTAACATAGATAAAGGTATCCAGCATCTTTGTAACATAAATAAAGGTATCCAGCATCTTTGTAACATAAATAAAGGTATCCAGCATCTTTGTAACATAAATAAAGGTATCCAGCATCTTTGTAACATAAATAAAGGTATCCAGCATCTCTGTAACATAAATAAAGGTATCCAGCATCTTTGTAACATAAATAAAGGTATCCAGCAGTAATATAAATAAAGGTATCCAGCATCTCTGTAACATAAATAAAGGTATCCAGCATCTCTGTAACATAGATAAAAGGTATCCAGCATCTCTGTAACATAAATAAAGGTATCCAGCATCTATGTAACATAAATAAAGGTATCCAGCATCTCTGTAACAAAAATAAAGGTATCCAGCATCTTTGTAACATAAATAAAGGTATCCAGCATCTCTGTAACATAAATAAAGGTATCCAGCATCTTTGTAACATAAATAAAGGTATCCAGCATCTCTGTAACATAAATAAAGGTATCCAGCATCTCTGTAACTTAAATAAAGGTATCCATTATCTCTGTAACATAAATAAAGGTATCCAGCATCTCTGTAACATAAATAAAGGTATCCTGCATCTTTGTAACATAAATAAAGGTATCCAGCATCTCTGTAACATAAATAAAGGTATCCAGCATCTTTGTAACATAAATAAAGGTATCCAGCATCTCTGTAACTTAAATAAAGGTATCCATTATCTCTGTATCATAAATAAAGGTATCCAGCATCTCTGTAACATAAATAAAGGTATCCAGCATCTCTGTAACATATATAAAGGTATCCAGCATCTTTGTAACATAAATAAAGGTATCCAGCATCTCTGTAACATAGATAAAAGGTATCCAGCATCTCTGTGTAACATAAATAAAGGTATCCAGCATCTCTGTAACATAAATAAAGGTATCCAGCATCTCTGTAACATAGATAAAAGGTATCCAGCATCTCTGTGACATAAATAAAGGTATCCAGCATGTCTGTAACATAGATAAAGGTATCCAGCATCTTTGTAACATAAATAAAGGTATCCAGCATCTTTGTAACATAAATAAAGGTATCCAGCATCTCTGTAACATAAATAAAGGTATCCAGCATCTTTGTAACATAAATAAAGGTATCCAGCATCTTTGTAACATAAATAAAGGTATCCAGCATCTCTGTAACATAAATAAGGGTATCCAGCATCTTTGTAACATAAATAAAGGTATCCAGCATCTTTGTAACATAAATAAAGGTATCCAGCATCTCTGTAACATAAATAAAGGTATCCAGCATCTTTGTAACATAAATAAAGGTATCCAGCATCTCTGTAACATAGATAAAAGGTATCCAGCATCTCTGTAATATAAATAAAGGTATCCAGCATCTCTGTAACATAAATAAAGGTATCCAGCATCTCTGTAACATAGATAAAAGGTATCCAGCATCTCTGTAACATAAATAAAGGTATCCAGCATATATGTAACATAAATAAAGGTATCCAGCATCTCTGTAACAAAAATAAAGGTATCCAGCATCTTTGTAACATAAATAAAGGTATCCAGCATCTCTGTAACATAAATAAAGGTATCCAGCATCTTTGTAACATAAATAAAGGTATCTAGCATCTCTGTAACATAAATAAAGGTATCCAGCATCTTTGTAACATAAATAAAGGTATCCAGCATCTCTGTAACATAAATAAAGGTAACCAGCATCTATGTAACATAAATAAAGGTATCCAGCATCTTTGTAACATAAATAAAGGTATCCAGCATCTCTGTAACATAAATAAAGGTATCCAGCATCTTTGTAACATAAATAAAGGTATCCAGCATCTCTGTAACATAAATAAAGGTATCCAGCATCTCTGTAACATAAATAAAGGTATCCAGCATCTCTGTAACATAAATAAAGGTATCCAGCATCTTTGTAACATAAATAAAGGTATACAGCATCTCTGTAACATAAATAAAGGTATCCAGTATCTTTGTAACATAAATAAAGGTATCCAGCATCTTTGTAACATAAATAAAGGTTTCCAGCATTACTGTAACATAAATAAAGGTTTCCAGCATCACTGTAACATAAATAAAGGTATCCAACATCTATATAATATAAATAAAGGTTTCCAGCATTACTGTCACATAAATAAAGGTTTCCAGCATCTCTGTAACATAAATAAAGGTTTCCAGCATCTATGTCATATAAATAAAGAACTGACGGACTGACGGACGGACAGACTGACGGACTGACGGATTGATGAACGACAAAGTGATCCCTATGTATCGCACTTTTCTTCGAAAAGGCGACTCAAAAACGAAAGTTTTCCTACCTGTTTTTGTTTCGACTCGAACGTCTGTTGCAGCATCTAAAATATAAATCATAGTTTGCGATGTACCAATTGAATTATAACTTGGGTTTTACGGCACCGCAACTCCCGATAGTTGATATCACGACGGATATGAACTTTCTTGGATCCAAGACATACAACTATGAGACATGGATTCAGAAACTTCACAACCGCTTGAGAAACGCATTTTATTGAAACTTCTACTAGTAAAACCCTATTAATCGCCTCTTACGATCATGCAAGAGTCAAGCAGTGGTATCAATTCTTGATCTTATTGACCAACCGAGACGGTTGAGAGATGGCTGCCGCTGCTTGATAGCAATCGCCTCCTTTACGTGTCTTTTAATACATCCTCTGAGGTAATGTTCTTCGGCTTGATGGAATGTTCAGTCCAGTTTTCTCACAATGTTCTTATAGCGGAGATGGATCTTGTGCTGTGTTCGTTAAGTCTGATATCTAAAGATCTTACCGTTTAACCAAATAATAGGGTCACATTGCTCGCATTTGATGTAATACACCACGCCACATTTCTTTAAGTGATCGGTTTTAGCGTTTACATATGTCAATTACTGTCTTAATGAATTAAAGGGTTAGTGAAACGTATTGACATTGTATTGCTTGAAAACACTGTGCAGTACTTCTGATGTCCCTCTCACATAGAGAAGAAGAAAGGGAATGGAGAGAGGAGAGAGGAATGGAGAGAGGAAGACTTCCCTATGTGAGAGGTACAACATATATACTGCACATGGTTTTCAAGAAATACAACCTCAATATGTTTCACTAACCTTTTAATTCATTAAGACAGTAATTGACACATGTAAAAGATAAAACCTATCCTTAAAGAAACGTGGCGTGGTGCATTACATCAAATGCGAACAATGTGACTCTGATTATGTTGGTGAAGCGGGAAGATCTTTAGAAATCAGACTTAAAGAACATACCACAAGATCCAACTGGGCTATAAAAGAACATTTTGAGAAAACTGGACATTAAATCAAGCGGGAGAACTCCAAGGTAATTGTGCACATCAAAAGACGCATAAAGGAGGCGATTGCTATCAAGTAGCGGCAACCATCTCTCAACCGAGACGAGGGCCTGGAGTAACCTCCAGTAAACGACTCTCATGTTGTCACGTGACCTTCTACGTCACGTGATGACCAGTATAACAGCTGATGAAGAGACTAAGAGATGTAGTTGAAATTTTCTGTTAAACTTTTTGCTCTGAGTATAGATAGCCCAAGAGGAAAGTTACTCATTACCTTTAAGCTGTGATCGAAACGGCCGAATGCATTCCACGAGAAAAATGGACGCGCTGTATGCACGCATATATACGTACAATGCATTAACAGATCAGCGGCGTAGCGTGGCATAATAAAATACTCACGTAACAGTGAAAACAGAAAATGAATGAATAAAAAAATGAATAAAAAAATTAAAAAAACTTTAAAAATGATATAAAAAAGAAGTGTGGCTACCAAGTCCCCACCCGCCCGTGAGTACGTTAGGAATTTACCACGCTACGCCCCTGCAGATGGACATGTTTAATTGCATAACACAATAAATAATAAGGCATAATTATGTTGTTAAAATTATTTTCAGAAAATTACAAATGAAAACATTTCCTACCCGTTATTGTGATGACTCAAACGTCTGTGGCTGCATCTAGAACAGAAATCATAGCTTGCGATGTAACAGTTGAATTGTAACTTGCGTTTTACGGCACCGCAACACAAGATAGTGGATATGGCACAATGGCGGATATGAACTTTTTGGATCCAAGACATAAAACTATGAGACATGGATTCAGAAACTTCACAACCATTGGAGAAACACATCTTACTGAAACTCCTACTTGTAAAACCTTAGCTATTAATCGCCTCTTACGATCATGCAAGAATCAAGCAGTGGTATCAATTCTTAAACTGACTGACCACCCCAGAACCAAACGGGAATCTTGCGTTATAAGTCAAAAAGATAGGTCAATGTTGGTAACCTTAACCTAATTGTATAGGAATAGAGTGATGCCATCAATATATAACTATATATGAATTGTACAAACTGTCTAACCCCAAGAAGAAAGTTACTAATTACCTTTAAGCTGCAATCGAAACGGCCGAATTCATTCCACGAGAAAAATGAAAGCGATGTTTGCATGCATATATATACGTACAATACATTAACAGATGAACATGTTTAATGCATAACATAATAAATAATAAGACATAATTATGTTGTTAACAAAATTATTTCCAGAAAATGACAAATGAAAACATTTCCTACCCGTTTGTGTGATGACTCAAACGTCTGTGGCTGCATCTAGAACAGAAATCATAGCTTGCGATGTAACAGTTGAATTGTAACTTGCGTTTTACGGCACCGCAACACAAGATAGTGGATATGGCACCATGGCGGATATGAACTTTTTGGATCCAAGACATAAAACTATGAGACATGGATTCAGAAACTTCACAACCATTGGAGAAACACATCTTACTGAAACTCCTACTTGTAAAACCTTAGCTATTAATCGCCTCTTACGATCATGCAAGAATCAAGCAGTGGTATCAATTCTTAAACTGACTGACCACCCCAGAACCAAACGGGAATCTTGCGTTATAAGTCAAAAAGATAGGTCAATGTTGGTAACCTTAACCTAATTGTACAGGAAAGAGTAATGCCATCAATATATAACTATATATGAATTGTACAAACTGTCTAACCCCAAGAAGAAAGTAACTAATTACCTTTAAGCTGCAATCGAAACGGCCGAATTCATTCCACGAGAAAAATGAACGCGATGTTTGCATGCATATATATACGTACAATACATTAACAGATGAACATGTTTAATGCATAACATAATAAATAATAAGACATAATTATGTTGTTAACAAAATTATTTCCAGAAAATGACAAATGAAAACATTTCCTACCCGTTTGTGTGATGACTCAAACGTCTGTGGCTGCATCTAGAACAGAAATCATAGTTTGCGATGTAACAGTTAAATTATAACTTGCGTTTTACGGCACCGCAACACTAGATAGTTGATATGGCGCCATGGCGGATATGAACTTTCTGGATCCAAGACATAAAACTATGAGACATGGATTCAAAAACTTCACAACCATTGGAGAAACACATCTTACTGAAACTCCTACTTGTAAAACCTTAGCTATTAATCGCCTCTTACGATCATGTAAGAGTCAAGCAGTGGTATCAATTCTTAAACTGACTGACCACCCCAGAACCAAACGGGAATCTTGCGTTATAAGTCAAAAAGGTAGGTCAATGTTGGTAACATTGACCTAATTGTACAGGAAAGAGTAATGTCATCAATATATAACTATGTATGAATTGTACAAACTGTCTAACCCCAAGAAGAAAGTTACTAATTACCTTTAACCTGTAATCGAAACGACCGAATTCATTCAACGAGAAAAATGGACGCGATGTTTGCATGCATATATATACGTACAATACATTAACAAATGAACATGAAGACATACTTATGTTAACTAAAATAATGTTTAGAAAATAAAAAATGAAAACAATTCCTACCTGTTTTTGTGATGACTCAAACGTCTGTGGCTGCATCTAGAACAGAAATCATAGTTTGCGATGTAACAACTGAATTATAAATTGTGTTTTACGGCACCGCAACACAAAATATTTGTTATGGCGCCATGACGGATATGAACTTTCTGGATCCAAGGCATTAAACTAGGAGACTTGGATTCAGAAACTTCACAACCGCTGGAGAAACACGTCTTACTGAAACTCCTATTTGTAAAACCCTATTAATCACCTTTTACGAGCATGCAAGAGTCAAGCAGTGGTATCAGTTATTGATTGTAATGAAAACCTCCCCCCACGCACACACCCCCCCCCACCCCTACCACCCCCTCACCCCACTCACCGAACCTCACGGAAATTGTATAGGAATAGAGTGATGTCATCAATCTATAACTATGTATGCATTGTACAAACAGTAGAACTACAAGAGGAAAGTTACTAATTACCTTTAAGCTGTGATCGAAACGGCCGAATTCATTCCCGGAGTTAAATAGACGCGATGTTTGCATGCATATATACGTACAATACATTAACGAATAAACATGTTTAATGCAATACACAAATAATAATTATAAGGCACGATTATGTTGTTAACAAAATTATGTTCAGAAAATGAAAAATGAAAACGTTTCCTACCTGTGTTTGTTTCGACTCGAACGTCTGTGGCGGCATCTGGAACAGAAATCATTGTTTGCGATGTAACAGCTGCTCAATTGGCGCCATTTCGGATACGTAAAACTATTGGACATACATTCGGAAACGTCATCACCGCTGGAGAAGCAGATTAACTGTAACTTCAACTTTAAAACCGCTTTTAATCGCCTCTTACAATCATGCAAGAGTCAAGCAGTGGTATCAAATCTTGGTTTTATTGACCACAACGGAACCACACGTGGCTCTTTTATTATAAGTCAAAAAGGTAGGTCAATGCTGGTAACAATTACGTACTTTTTAGGAATGGATTTATGTTGGCAATATGTAACTTTATATACTAATCATAAAAGTACACATCTACCACCGTATCAATACTATTCACAGTGTATTTTGTTTGATTGGAGACCCCAGTTTGAACAGCAACATAACGAGTTTAAATCTTCTGCTCTGATTGCATGAACGCATTTTAAGGTTTCAGTTCGATTTGGTTTCTAAGAAATAAATTATAACACTTATAACTGGGTGCTTAGGCATTGTGTTAAGTAATTCGATTAGTGCAGCTTTCCATGTTCCTAATTCTAAAATATGCCAAATAAATTTATTTTGACCTCATGTTTTACTAGTATTACCACTACAAATGTATCACTTCCATGGCCGAGGGGTTAACGATGTTGCTTTGTAAACATTCTCGCCTCTCACCGCTGCTGGTTCGAATCCCACTGAGAGCTCGAATTGTGAGGAAGTGTGAATTCTTACGGATGGTGGGAGGTGTACAGTACTGGTTCTAGCCAGGAAAAGTGGGTAGTCTGCCTCCACCACAAAAAAAAATCGACCGTCATATATAAACGTACATATGTTGAAAATAACGTAAAACACCATACAAAAAAACACTAAAATGCGTTTGCAAAACAATTGTTCGAAACATTTAAAGGGAATGTAGCGACACAGCCATACCTTTATTATTATTAAAGAGTTCTGAAATACTTAAATAAGGGTGAAAGAATGATCAAAATCGGATGATAAACAAAGAAGATATGATCATTTGAAGTTTCTGTCTAAACGGATATGGAAGCAGCCATTTTGAGAGTTATGACATCACGGTTCTAAATGACCATATATGGAATATTTATAAATATGAACATTTACTGATTTATAGGGATAAAATGACAGCAACTGTATGAAAAATATGTTTTAATCATTTATATGACCAGTAAAAAATATTCATTCATTTGCAGTGATTTTCTTCGTTTTAAATGATATTTATCAATATTCCATATATGGTAGTATGGAACTATGACGTCATAGTTTTCAGAACTCACAATAATATAGCTTGTTTGGCTGTGTCGCTACATTCGTTCAACAGAAAATGAAAACTGAAAACATGCCATATTTGTTTTTTGTGATAACCCAACAGAAATCAAGGTTTGGGGCGTAACAGTTGAATTATAAATTGGTATGGTGTCATTTGGCTGCCGTCGAGATAATTCAGTCGCGATGCTATTTTCAGCTATTAAGCCCTTATATAAGTCGACTTGTAAAAGGAATACTACTCCAATAAGTATCGCGACCAATATATTTGCTAACTTGCCGTAAATGCGAGATGATGATGTTAAGCTAGTTATAAATGGAGTTCTTAACCTTCGGAATACTCTGTCTTTAATGTCTGTTTATAATGGCGGGGGCTGTAATATTACACCAAACAACAATAACAATATATTAAATTGCTGAGAAACACACACACAAACCGTCCGTTCAAGTTTTAGCAAATCCCGATGCATGACTAGGACGCAGGCACGACACAGACGACGACGCCGGTGATGATTACATAAGCTCTCTTACTCGAATAGTCTAGCTTTATAAAAACTCCAAATTTTGCTTTAATGCCAGCAGATTTAATGTCATAATAATACCGGAATAATAGGTGATAATGTTGATGCTGAATTGGTTACTACTTCAAGATTGCGCCCTTTAATCCCTATCACAATTTTGGGTTCCATGGGAGCCCAGAGATTATAGGAACCACGTTTGTGATCCAGAAAAAAATATGAAAAACCTGGATGTAATGCTCATACATATGTTCGTTTTTTAAAGTAATAAACTCAACTTTCTCCGCCCATCAACATATATTTTGCCTTTATATGTGTAGTAAGAATATGCATTGTGTGTATAAATACAGCACCGAAATAATATCACATACCTTAAGTAAGTAAATGTTCATCTCAGTATCACTATATAGATCGAGTCCACACAGACACACATGTCCCTTTCCGAGTATTTCAGCAGTATGACCAGGGATGTGAGTGAGTGGTAGATTTTCTTTACCCTCGCCCTATGGCACTAGGCCTTTTGGCGAGCTTTTCGTCAGATGATTATGCAGTAGAGTCCGGGAAGGGTTGGAGTATCTCGTCCAAAGTCGATTAGTTGATGGCAGCAGTAGATTAGAGATGGTGGCACATCAGTGTAGAAACCCCTCTGAAGTCTGTAGAAGATTATTATTCCAAGTAGATTTCTAAGTCCAATTGAAGATTTTGACCAATCGGATTGCCTGCAGAATTGTGACTAGGTCAATCCGATTGTCGGCTCGAAAGTAGATTAGGAAAGTCCCAGCCAATCAGGAAATTGCAGAAGTATCGCAATCAAGTAGGTCAATCCGATCGTCCGTGTTGGCGCCAAATGTGTCGCAAGTAGGTCGATCCGGCTGCATGAGCTGCCCGAGTTCTGTTGGTGAAAACTTCTCCGTTTCACGCGCTGATCCTGAAGCCGTTATGCAATACAGGATCAGTGAGTATCTCGCAGGGTTTCGCCAACATCGGTATCCATGGTGGGTTAGGGTGAGTCTAGTTGTGGTCCATCGTAGGTGCCTCATGTCGTCTAATGCGGGGACTTGCAGTGACATGGGGTAGCTCGCTGGTACAACGTCAGATTTCCAGTAGAAGCTTTAATCGTCCATCTTTAGGGCCACGTAAAAACAGGATAAAAACATATGTACAACATGTTTAAGGCGATGTCCAAGCCTCCAAGTGGCTCTACACTGTATATAGCGCTATACAGTGCAGGCGGATGATCCCAGACAGCAGAACGCCTTGCGGAGTCACTTTGTCCCAGACTTCAAACGCAAGACGTCCTGCCTGTTCGATGGTCTGAACTGGGATCGACCAGGGATGTTAAGATTAAGAAAGGATTAAATCGAAAATCAGTTCACTCAACAGTTGACCAATCAATGATGGTATTTCCACGTATGAGCATGCAGTATGACCATGCAGAAACATGAGTCTTAAATATCCAGAAAGGATTAAATAGTTGTTATCAAAACTGAAGAAAAAAAATCGCTCAAACAGTGACTGCAATACAATGAGAAAGAGTGTATATGGGAAATGTTAAATAGAGTGGCTGAAAAGTATCGTGTATACTAATATTAATGAATCACCGATCTAAGGTTAAATATAAATCAAGATATGGTAACCCAACCCCATCCCACCTCAGATCCGCAACTGCAAACGCAGCACTAACATGCATGCATGCAACAGACCCGTTCACCACGGATGATTCATTATATGCTTTTAATAGTCTAAAAAACATCTTTACCTGAACATTAAATCTTAGTGTTACTTGTAAGTCGTTTATTATAGTGACATGTGCATAAAGTGACAAACAAGTACATATATCAAATGAAAGAGCACCCGGCCCAGTGGACCTATAAGTCACTGTCAATGATAAATATGTGACAAAATATAAATATATGGTTCACATATAAATACAAAAGTGTATCAAATTAATGATGCTGTAATAAATCTGACGGTAAAATGAATATTACACATTAAATAAGCAGAGTATAAATAGAATTTCTCCTTCTTAAGAATGCTTTTATCAAGTAATTTGATACTTTTCTGGAATAAGTCTGCATTAGTGTTTTGAATTTTTGTAATGCCTGTAGTTCAATAAAGGCTAAGTCAACAATAACATCTCGCAAAATATATGTTCTTATGTCCGAGATCTATTAATACAACAAAGGCATAATACAAAAAGACGTACCTCAATTTTAAACGGTAAAATCCTATAGAAAATACATCCAACACAAACATCCAAAATGAAAACTGCCCAAACAACTCAATATACGTGCTATTAAAGCACGTGCAACTACTGCATGTCCATTCAATGGCTAAGCTACTAAATCCGGTCTCTAAATTCACGCATCACTTGCCCGTTTTACTTTAAAGAGGTACATTAAGGAGCTATACGACTAATTCGAACGATTGTTTTTAAAAATGGTCTGTATTATCAATAAGTTATAAGATTATTGAATTTAATTATAAGATTATTCAGTTTATTTCATATTATCGTTTATTTACTTACAATACTACCATAGTGAGAGTGTGTTGTCTTCTATGCATTATATACTGAAAGAAATAAGTTTAGCACGGTCTTTTGCATATCTAGCTTAAAGAAACTGTATGTTTATTTTATAATGTGAAGCATTTGATAACTTTTGCATGTCAGAAGGTGTTCTTGTTTTTCACTTATGTGTGATTCAAAAGTAAATATCAGAGTTATCTCCCATTTATATAAAACACATTTTTTTACATTAAAAATAAGAATATTACCAAGAACAGTTTTAAACTTTATTTAATAACTATTCTGGGTTTTGAGTGATAAAAACCGCAAACACAACTGACATTAACCTTATCATTATAATGAAATTACGAACCAAAGTTTAAAATGCTAAAATTATCTCCCTTTATATTGAAATAAGAACGAAATTATAATTTCTGTAAAGCAGGTAAATTAAAACATGTTGCTACTTTTTTTCGCAGATATCGTTTAAAAATAATGTCCTGCATATACTTGTTAATTATGTTAATTATATTGTTAATGGCGGCTGAAGCACATAGCCTTGGATCTGCTCAATGGGATTTACCATGTTATTTATGTGATAACCTTATTTCTTTCAGTATATTATGAAAATGTACGGAAAAAAGGAGAAGATATTTGATTTTTACAGCCGCCACGTATGTATATGATTTCTAAATATGACTGTGTACGTGTATTTTGATCTCGTGTTTTTGTTTGTATACAAACTGAGAATTTGCAACAATATGCTTTTAGTTCACTCTAACGGACAACCAATCAGAAAAGCACTACCTGTACCCACCCTGGAAAATGCGACACCAAAGTCACTCACCATTTCAGGTCTTTTTACAATAATACGATATAAAACATATTCACTTTTTAATTATTGACTTTTTATATCTCTATTTATATACACTTATTTAGCTTCAAGCAATCTGAAAATGTGTCCACATGTTGCATTCTACATTTAATTTGCTCTTTGTTTGTGGTGCAGTGCGGATCTACGGTGCCATTGAGTTTGTGTGCTGTGATTTTTATTGGATCATTTTTTCTCATTTTTGGACACTCAGCTATATTAATGACAAAGGTGTGTATGTATATATTTATCACATAACATGTGGTGTGGGAGTGTAATAACACCATTCAATATTTTCGATATTCCACTAGTGGTATAACATAACGTTAATGACGTCATGGACGTCACGTTAATGTACGTTTTCTATCGTAGTGTGAGTTATAAGATAATCTAACATTCGTTCTCATTCATTATTGAATTTATTTAACTCGTTATCAAAAATGATATAATGCTCGGCTAGAGCCTCGCATTATATCATTTTGCCAACACGTTTAATAAATTCAATAATGGATGAGTACTCATGTAAGATTCTCTGTATATACCTTACCATTTTTGAGAATCTTTAACTCTATATTAACCAGACAGAATAAACCCCAAAACTAGAGCGTCGAATTAAGAGTACTCATAATTAATTTTACGCATATGTAATCACGAGTATTTGATAAGAACCCTTGAATGAATCTATACTTTTAATCGGCAAATATACCTCAATATGTGACCTGAACACCTGGATAGTTTTAGTAAACGGTTTTGTAGTGTTTGCCGTTATTGACGGATTAGTTTCTTTAATACCATGATCTTTGTAATTATTTCACTATCTTTCTGTCGCACGCTCTACTACAGCGTGCGAACGCACGCACGCTGTGCTCTACTACAGCGTGCGAACGCTCGCTACAGCGTGCGTGCGTTCGCACGCTGTACTAGAGCGTTCGCACGCTTTTGTAGTAAAGCGTGCGAACGCATTAAATGATTCTTTTTCTGCATTTCACCTGCGGGGCTCCGTACTAGACAGCACATCTTTGAAGGCATTGATTTTTGTTCCCGCTTTTCGGGAAAAGCAGAGGGACTTCTAAATAAGGTGATTGTCCATCCGTCCGTCAGTCATCCATCCAACATTTTCGTGGCCGCAACTTAATGTCATTCAGTTTTTAGCGAATTCAATTCATATTTGTCAGGATTGTTTGCCTTCATATGAAGATGGTCATATTCAATCATCATTTTGATTCAACAATATTTACCGCGGCAATGACCCCTTTTTTACTTAGATTATAATTTTAGTGCCTAATAAGAACCATAAGGCTGTAACTAGTCATTTTAGTTCGGTAGGATAGTTTGCCATCATATGAAGTTGATCACTTTGACCACACTTATGGCCTTTTTTCGGACTTAAAGCAGAAATTGGTCTTAAATCAACAAATCCGCTTTTGATATGTTTTTAAGTATTAAATATCATTATAAATACGATTTTTACTATGCCATTGATGTATGTTCCGTGAAAATATGTTTTTAAAGATAAAAATCGAACAGGCATTGCTAAAACATCGAAAAAAATCTAAGGGGAAAAACTCTTGCGCGAATTACCGGAAGTGACGTCATTGGGAACAAACTATTTTTTGTTTACATTGGGACTGAACGCAAAACAGTATACCTTGTGGAAAATGTGAGATTTAAGCGATCATGATACTGAGTCAGAGGAAATGCCCGTGATAAGCCGGTTACACAATGTGCAACCTTACGATTTTGAGCCAGAATACGTGTCTGAGGACGAAAATACACCGGATTCATCAACTGATGATGAAGTCGAACGCGGTGCATGTGCAAATGGAGAGCTTGTAAAGAATATCGTGTCATGTCATTCGTTACGTTCGGCGGTTCATTATACTATTCACTAATCTAACAAAATAGTGTATCAATACACTTACAGCAACAACAAACAAAAAACAACATAAACATTGTTTTCATCGAAATCTGACAGTAAATCACCCGCAATACTGCACTATCTTGGTACATACACAATAACCGCGAAATGTAGTATATTCCGAATGAATGGACCTGGCCTGATACCTATACATTAATAAGATCGTCAGATTTTTTTGCCGATAAGTAGACATGGAACAAATATATTTATTAGATATTATCCATAATTGATAAAAAAAAAATGAATAAATACAATAATAAATGAAACAGCATATAATTCCGGCACCATAATTTCTATAGTATTATATATTTGCCATAAGTCGCCATCAACATCAAACACTCTAGGAGCGGTGTTTGCAATATGACACGCTCTCTAGTCTCCACTGCCCCCAAATATCAATACAGACTAATCAAATATTGCGGTGCACTATTGAAGTACAGACTAATTAGGGTACATACGTCGGTATATCACAAAAGCACGCACCATTTAGGGAAACCTAGTTTTATGATATATTTCCTGTATGGCAGACGCGTATTGCACAAGACGGATATATCACATGATATGCGAGCTCTAATTTGTCGCGCACAAAGAGAGGGTAAAAAAATATAGCCAAATATATTATGAGCACGATATAGACAGTTAGTAAGTATACTTACTCATGTATACTTACTCCTGATATACAGATCGAAAACAGACCAAACATATAAAATTACCATAATATAAAGTATATTATTCTATTATACTTGTTTTACTTATTGCACGAGCTAAGAGGCGTTATTGTTGTTGCTTTACCATAAAACATTACTGAATTAATATAAAAGCTAGAAATATTATTAATTTTCTGCCTTGTAATAGATATCCATGAAACATTTTTTTTTTCAAATCCATAGACCTATATATGTTGATAATATATATTTATAACACTTTTGGCAGAAGAGGGTGAATAATTTAAAATGATTAAAATTAAAATTTGGAAACAAAGATACAGTGTTTATTTCACCGGATTCATTTAAATTTATATGCTGAACGTTCTTAGCAATATTTTAAAAAAAGACGGCTACATATTATTAGCGCCGTCAACTCTTCATTGATTCACGTAAAGACGCATGCTTTTAATTCAACAGCTAAACATTCACGGTGTATATAAAGATCTAAGACTATACACCTTTCTTCAATTTATCATACGTATACCCGATGAGGTGCTAAGATAATTGAACATAAATTTCAATCTTACTTCATGTATGAATTTCCGCCGTCGAATAGGCGAATACAACTTGCTTGGAGACGGCGGGGTTATGCACTTCTCATTTTTATAGTCAAATATCGTTAATTTAATTTAAACAATATTTTATTCAAGTACTGAATGGGATTGGACAACAGGCAATGCCTATGTAAGACCTCTACCAATATCGTTGGTACCGCTGTTGATTTTAATATGCATGGCCTTTTGTTCTCCAAATTCAAAGATAATGAAACCAAATGATGGACTTCCCACGAAGTCAAATCAAAATGTTTGCTACAAACTCGCGCGTCTTTCGTAGGTTCCAACTTTCTCGACGAGTCGGGCGATTTTCTTCGGTAACAGTCTACCCACATTTCAAATCTTAATATATCATTATCTCGATTAGGGAAACGAAAGAAACTTAGGTTATTATTTTGTCCTTCTTTATGCAAACTGTTTCACCCAGCAACAGCACACGGCATTTTTAACAAGTAACATAAAACGTAATCCTACATAGACAATACTATACAACTCAATGCGACACCGCTAATCGTTTGGTACCAATGACGTCACAGGAGCACGTGACACTTACCAGGGCGAAACTCGAAGCATGTGCGCTATGAGATAACATTGGCTACTGTGAGAAAACGGGACAACGAATAAGTGTAAGATTTGAACAGATTGTATATTATATACATATATTTCCGAATATATACTCAAAAGACACGCTATATTTCACCTTTAATGACCCTTTTTGAACTTAGATATTTTTATTTTAGGGCCTAATAAGAACCTTATGGCCGCAGTTAGTCGTGCAGTTTTGAAGAGAATTTAAGACATATATAGCCTGATTGTTTTTTATCATGAGAACATAATATTTCTTCGTCACTGTAATTCAACAGTTTCCATAGGATATATGACCGTTTTTGGACTATTGTTCGGAGCGCTTGTTTCAGCCAAAGTTTTTTTTACCTTTAAGACACAATTCAAATAGGACATGAATAAGTTGTATATCAGTGAAACAGACATTTTAAGTGGTAAATAATAAAAAATCACTTTTCAAAATCGGCTCAGAAATAAAAATTCCACATGCGAAAATTGTTTTTGATAGGGCATGTTCAATGCAAAATCCAGCTGCATCAACAATTTGAAAACAATGGGTTTTTTTTATAGAGTTTTTATCCAAAATGGATTTAATGTGTTGGATAGATGTAAATTAAGACACTTTGAAAGTTTTATAGTAAAATATTAGGGCAAACTGAAGTTATCTGAGATTTCAAAATTTTCTGCTGCATTTTGGCTGTAAAATATATATTTCTCAACCGATTTTGAAAAGTAAGGTATTTTTATTTACCACTAAAAATTCCAGTTCTAATGATATATAATATATGGCTTGTGTTTACAAAACATTACCTTTGCTATAAATAAACCATTTGGATCTGCACACTTCTTGTCACCACAAACATTCATTTTCAACTTCTAAATAAATGATACCGGCAATTAGTTTCAGGTCGTATGGAACCTGTTTAGTTACACACATCGTTAAAGACTTCATAAGTGTGCTGCTAATCCTTTGATAAGATCAATTAAGCCAATAAACTGTTTGCAAATAACACTTCCCCGGGGGCATCATCCAAATTCAGGTACACAACTTGTCACCTGACGTTCTCGCGAGTCGCGAGAACAATCAAGTTGGCTTTTAGGCAAGCATATACTAAACAATGGAAATAGACCGATGATTTTCGAAAAATCGATTTTAGCAATTTTACGGGAGTCTTAGCGTCGGCGCAGCGTGTAAGTTTGTTTGTTTGTTTGTTTGTTTGTATGGTGTTTTACGTCATTTTTCAATACATGAAAGGTGATATATGACGGTCGATTTTTTGTGGTAGCGGCAGACCACCCATTTTTCCTGGGTAGAACCAATACTGTACACCTCCCGCCATCCGTAAGAATCGACACTTCCTCACTTACAAGTCGAGCTCACAGTGGGATTAGAACCCGCAGCGGTGAGAGGCGAAGGTTTACTACGCAACGTCGTTAACCATTCGGCCACGGAGACGCTCTTCAGCGTGTGGGAGATACAGCGTAATTAGCACACAAATATTCGGCATAGTGTAGAGGAATTCAATTCCCTCTCCAGTATCAAGGTGCGGGGGGAAAATCGACAAGGTTAATACTAGATGCACTCTCAACTATCAAGGGGTGGGAGAAAATAGACAAGGTTAATACCAGATGCCGTAACACTTGTGTCGCCTGTCATGTGCTTTATTATAAGGATACTCTATGAAGTTTGAAGACATGGGGTGCAATCCTTCATGAATTATGGAGCAAAAATGCATTTGAACAATAGGTAGGTGTATAAACTTATGATATACATTTGTTCAACAGGTAAATGTATAAATATACAGTAGAACATAGGTAGGCGGTTAAATATACATTAGAACAAAATAGATAGGTGGTTAAATATACATTAGAACAATCCTTCATAATTATGGAGCAAATGTGTTTAAACTGTTAAGGTTTAAGAAAGGGGTCATTACTCTGAATTAGATAATAAGGACCAACCGTATAAAGTTTCATGACTATAGGTCGAGATTTTACCAAGTTATGAGCTAGGTAAAGGTTGCACGTTAAAGTTTTATGAAAAGGGTCATAACTGTGCGGAAATGAGTCGGCGATATCGGACATGTCAACGGCATTCAATTATTGATAACGGAAAACTGTATTAACAAATTATTATATTCTGTTCCCATTCAAATTTAATGATCCATCGGGGTTTTTAATTACTGAAATATGACTCTCAGCTGATATTTTCCAAACTTGAACAGATCGTTGTTATTGATGAAAGATCGGACACGTTCGGAAACAGCTAGATCATATAAGTAACACCAGAGTTATGGCCCTTGATTTATTGAAAAAAATCAACATTCTGTCTTGTAAACACTCTAGCATCTTCATTTTGTATTTGATCTTTACCAAACTTGACCAGATTGTTGATATTGATAAAATTATGGGCAGTTTTGAAAAACAGATAGGTTAGATTAGTAACATCAGAGTTATGCTCTTTATTTATTGAAAAATCCTATATTTTGCTTCGTTAGCACACTAGCTCCTTCATAACTGCTAAACTACGAAATGGATTTTTATAAAACTTCTCAGAAATGATAAGCATCATCAGAAGGTGTGTAGCGCGCAAGGCTAAATGCCTTATCATGCTTATAGCTCTCTATTTACTTAAAGTTGTTGCAAAACACTAATTCGGGAACTGATCGAAAAGTGTTCGTAGACTTTATAGATATCTCAGATCCAAGCTAGACTACGGCTATACATACATTGAAGCTAACGAACCATCTCAGTGTCATAGAGGAGACAAGTTAACCCTTCAATATGCCATTAAATTACAATCTAACCAATCAAACCAAACTTTTGATACAGTTTTCAATCCTAGTTATGAACCCATTTTCGATCGAAAACCGAAGGCCATTCAAACATTTGGTCTTCGTATTAAACCTAGATTAAGAGTCCTCGAAATTAACCTAAGTTTGATTTCCAAGTACAAAGTACCACGAATTCCGACGCAGACTTTGGAAACCCAAACCATTATTTTTGATCTTTGTAATAACAACAAGTCCAGTACGTATCCTACTACCTTTCGAAGTAAAGTTAATGAAATTAAATCTACATACCGTAATGTTCAACATATATACAGAGGGTTCTAAAGGAACTGTTCACATGTAGTATAAGGAGTCGCCTGCCTAACAAGGCATCTTTTCGGATGAAACTTCTGATGATGACCGTTTTGTAATCTTTTCTGATTCCTTTTCATCTCTTCAGGCTCCGGGTAATTGGAAACATGACAACCCAGTTGTTCTCCAACTTTTAGAAAAATACAACTCTCTTATAATTGATAATGTTATTATTTATGCTGGCTTCCAAGCCACGTAGTAAAACGAGGTAATACTAGAGCGGCTAGTGCTGCTAAGGCAGCATTGGATATACATGTACATATAACTAATATCAATTTCCCTTAAACTGATTTTAAATGTCATATTAACAAATATATTCGTTACTCTTGGCAAGCTATTTGGGATTTGTCTGTTGACAACAAACTGCATTCTGCATTCGATTAAACCGTTACTCGGTGAGTGGCTTCCTTCTAGTAGGGCTATTCGTCGAGAGGAAATTATTTTAGCCCGGTACAGAATAGGGCTTACACGTTATACCCCTTCATATTCATTAAAAGGTGAGCAATTGCTAGAATTTATACCCTGTTTTACACCGTTAACGGTCAAACATATATTGTTAGTTTGTTTAGACTGAACATATACGACAAAGACACTAACAAGTTAAGAGTATGAAAGAGTTATTTAATATTGATTTCAGTCTTGCTTAGATTTTATTTTTTTAAGAAATCAGGCTTGTAATTCATTGTAATGTGTTCATATTTGTATTTACTGATTTACACGCCAGCTGACGGGCATTTGTTGTTCTACATGTACATAGTTAATATTTCCACCATATCATCTCTTATTTGTAAATAGTTTTAACAAAATGTTTTTACATTATTATTCCTAAACTACTTAAGGAATTTTAATAAAATTAAACGGAAATGTATAGGTTGTCGTGTGCACAAATCAAGTCTTTACCTCAAAAGATCAAAGTCACTATTGGGGGTCAAAGAACAAGGAGTAAAAATTATTTCTCAGCCATAAATCTAAAAGAACTGAAGAGAATTTCATGACAATTCACCTAATTGTTAGTCATAATGAAAACGGTTTGATGCATGCAAGAATCCTTTCCTCAACGATCAACAGGTTTCCACCCTTATTGGAAGGCCAAATTTAAGGACTTTTCAAGGACTTTCAAGGACCTTTTTTCCAAAATTCAAGGACTAATATTCGCGCAATGTAATGCCCAAAACAGCAACAACAAATATTCTAGGAACGCACAACCAATAGCCATTTTTTGGGATGAACAGCAAAAATCCAGAATTAAGGACTTTCAAGTACCTTATCAGATTTTCAAGCACTTTCCAGGCCTTGAATTGTTTTTTTTCTTCAAATTCAAGTATTTTCAAGGACCCGTGGGAACCCTGGATCAAAGTCACAAATGGAGGTAAAAAGGTCAAGTGAGTGATAATCGTGTTTCAGCAATAACTTTTAAACTACTCAAAGGATAAAACTCCACAAAAATGTTTGGCATGATGAGATGCGTCACCCATAAAATCGTGTATGTATCTCAAAGGTCAAGGTCAGACTTAAAGGTCAAAGTTCAAACGAGTCGAAGTTGTCTCAGCCATAACTTTAAAAGTACTAAAGGGAATTTGATGAATATTGATAATTGAGCCATGTTAGCCAGTAGAGCGTTCGCATGCCCTGTTGAGCCTCTTGTTTGCACACTTTCCTATGTTCATGATGGCTAAATATGTTTATCCTATGCATGTATGTAGAATAGATATTAAGATGAGACCTGCATGTCATGCAGTTAGCAATTTTGGTGAGACCTCTATATCAAATATATTGGCTATGAATCCTTTATGTCAAATGCCTATTTCAATGGATGTTTGTCTTATGTCAAATGGCAGCTACTATGATTCCTGTATCAAATGCCTATTCAGTGGATGTTCTTATGTCTTAAACCATTGTTATGATGTCACTCTATTGCTGTAACTGTGCATTGTTTTTCACGAACCAACAGTTGAATCCTGACAATGTGTGGTAAAGATATATTAAATACAAAACTAGAACTATCACTGAAGGTGATAAATACCCCCCCATTATTTTTAGTAAGATCACGGGCAATAACTCTGCATGACATTGATTAAGCCACACCAAAACTCTAGGACATCAGAGCGTCGCGGAGAGAGCTTACACAGCACCTGACCTACATTTATTCGCGTGGATGGGGGTTTGGTGCTGTGCGACTAATCTATTGTCGGCCGATGTGTTTCCCGCCAGAGCATGTATCAATTGATGGCTACGCCGAACTTCAACACCGAGATGCCCCAGCGCCACAGCGTATTCGACGTGGGGGAGGGAAGATGTGGGACGTCAGATGGTACATGCGGCACAGTGGTCCACCATGGCGGGTGTGTCCCTGAAAGGGATCATCACCACCTAACGCCCAACGTAGCGGATAGGATAGCAAATATCACCATTAGCGGATGTAGACCAGGCCCAGTATCTCACCGCCGCAGCGAAAACTACTTATAGCAGCAGCGACACGTCATCAACATTTCTTTAAGAGAACTGACTACACAGCAACACAGCAGCACCAGATCAACCAACACACTCATCAAGAACAGTCCAGACTCTATTGTGCCCGTCACTTGAAGGATACCTTGTCGTGTTTGTTGGTGGAGGGACTTCAAACCTCAGTACTACACACACACAAACTGTGTCAAGTACATGTACACTTCAGTAGGGTAAGTGTGAGGTTTGGTGCACCCTGGTGCCAGAACCTGGTTTTAACCCCCAGCAGCCTTTTTTGCCACAGACCGTTCCAAGGCGGTAGCCTATTGTCAACCCTTTTGTGTTTGTGATGTCTTATTTGGCCTTTTATTCATCTTTAAAGTTGTTCTTTGTTTCTGTGTGTGTTTGTGGTTGACTGTCGTCCTTTTGTGCTGTTTTTCCTGTTCGATTTTTATATCTATATTCATGTTTGTCATGTACACAAAGTTTTAATTCAATATCTTCCAAACTGTAAAAGTAGTTCACTCTACAATATTGTATATGTTGAATAAAGCAATTGTTACTACGTGCAAGGGCATGGAATTATTGACCGAGCCGAGCCAAAAGTTTGTCACGCACATCTTCACTTCATTTTAATTATAAAGTATAAAAGTTTCAATTCAATATCTTGAAAACTGTAGAAGTTCGCTTCATAATATTGCATATGCTCAATATAGCAATTTTGACTAAGTTCAAGGGCAATAACTCTGCATAGAATTGAGCAAGCCACACCAACTTGTGTCACATACATCTACACTTCATGTTGATCATGTATACACATTTTCAATTCAATATCTTGAAAACTGTAAAAGTAGTTCGCTCCACAAATAGCATATAGCAATTTTGACTAAGTGCAAGGGCAATAACTCTGCATGGAATTTAGTGAGCCACACCAACATTGTGTCACGCACATCTACACTTCATGTTGATCAAGTATACAAAGTTTAAATTCCATAGCTTGAATACGGTAGAAGTAGTTCGCTCCACAATATTCAACAGACCGACCGACCAACAGACAAACAGACCGCCAGTCGCAGTGACTCCTATATATCCACTCTCAAACTTCGTTTGATGAAAATCGAGTCTGTACCTCAAAGGTCAAGGTCAGACTTGGAGGTCAAGTTCAAAGGAGTCAAAAGTGTGTCTCAGCCATCACTTTAAAAGCACTAAAGGGAATTTCATGAAATCCCTTGATAACTGAGCCATGATAGCCAGTAGAGCATTCACATGCCCTCTTGGGCCTCTTGTTTTCATATTTTCCCATGTTCATGATGGCTAAATATAATTTAACAATGGCTGTTTCCCTATGCATATATGCAGAATAGAGATTAAGGTGAGACCTACATGTCAGTGAGCAATTTTGGTGAGACCTGTATATCAAATACGAATCTTAAGCTATGTATATGTAAAATATAGAAAAAAAAGAAAAGAAAAAAGGAGACCCTAAGAGCTGTATTACAAACAACAGTTATGCTGGTCGTAAAGGTATGTATGTCATATATGGAAGCTGCTATGACTCGCTTTAGTCGAATGGCAATTGTGGAGATGTCTTGTTTTAAATGGCAGCTAATGCAAATCCTTTATTTCAAATGGCAACTGTAAATAAAGTGTATATCAACTGTTCAATGGATGTTCTTATGTCAAATTGCAGCTACTATGAATCTTTTATGTCAAATGCCTGTTCAATGGATGTTTGTCTTATGTCAAATGGCAGCTCCTATGAATCTTTTATGCCAAATGCCTGTTCAATGGATGTGTGTCTTATGTCAAATGGCAGCTACTATGAATCCTGTGTCAAATGCCTGTAAAATGGATGTGTGTCTTATGTCAAATTGCAGCTACTATGAATCCTGTGTCAAATGCCTGTAAAATGGATGTGTGCCTTATGTCAAATTGCAGCTACTATGAATCCTGTGTCAAATGCCTGTACAATGGATGTTTGTCTCATGTCAAATGGCAGCTACTATGAATCATGTGTCGAATGCCTGTTCAGTGGATGTTTGTCTTATGTCAAATGGCAGCTACTATGAATCATGTGTCGATTGCCTGTTCAGTGGATGTTTGTCTTATGTCAATGGCAGCTACTATGAATCTGTTATGCCAAATGCCTGTTCAATGGATGTGTGTCTTATGTCAAATTGCAGCTACTATGAATCCTGTGTCAAATGCCTGTCAATGGATGTTTGTCTGGTGTCAAATTGCAGCTACTATGAATAGTTCATGTCAAATGCCTGTTTGTCTTATGTCAAATGGCAGCTACTATGAATCATGTGTCGAATGCCTGTTCAGTGGATGTTTGTCTTATGTCAAATGGCAGCTACTATGAATCTTTTGTCAAATGCCTGTAAAATGGATGTTTGTCTTTGTCAAATTGCAGCTACTATGAATCATGTGTCAAATCATTAATGCCTGTTAAATGGATGTTGGTCTTATGTCAAATGGCAGCTACTATGAATCTGTTATGTCAAATGCCTGTTCAATGGATGCGTGTCTTATGTCAAATGGCAGCTACTATGAATTCTGTGTCAAATGCCTGTCAATGGATGTTTGTCTGGTGTCAAATTTCAGCTACTACACTTCTCAAAACTGCTAACTACACCGCTCACGTTTTGGGTTATATATATCGATGGGTTGAATGTTTTTCAATAAAATAAAAAGGAAATACCAATTCAATCATTTTTACATCATTTCATTTTATTTTTTTCATGGGCAATGCTAGAACTAAACCACAATAAGCAATTACAAACGACCCATGTAAACACTAAAGTCACACTTTTCCCATATCTACAAACCACAATAAGCAATTACAAACGACCCATGTAAACACTAAAGTCACACTTTTCCCATATCTACATGTAGATATGGGAAAAGTGTGACTTTAGTGTTTACATGGGTCGTTTGTAATTGCTTATTGTGGTTTAGTTCTAGCATTGCCCATATGGGAAAAGTGTGACTTTAGTGTTTACATGGGTCGTTTGTAATTGCTTATTGTGGTTTAGTTCTAGCATTGCCCATGAAAAAAATAAAATGAAATGATGTAAAAATGATTGAATTGGTATTTCCTTTTTATTTTATTGAAAAACATTCAACCCATCGATATATATAACCCAAAACGTGAGCGGTGTAGTTAGCAGTTTTGAGAAGTGTAGTAGCTGAAATTTGACACCAGACAAACATCAATTGACAGGCATTTGACACAGAATTCATAGTAGCTGCCCTTTGACATAAGACACGCATCCATTGAACAGGCATTTGACATAACAGATTCATAGTAGTTACAAACGACCCATGTAAACACTAAAGTCACACTTTTCCCATATCTACATGTAGATATGGGAAAAGTGTGACTTTAGTGTTTACATGGGTCGTTTGTAATTGCTTATTGTGGTTTAGTTCTAGCATTGCCCATGAAAAAAATAAAATGAAATGATATAAAAATGATTGAATTGGTATTTCCTTTTTATTTTATTGAAAAACATTCAACCCATCGATATATATAACCCAAAACGTGAGCGGTGTAGTTAGCAGTTTTGAGAAGTGTATGAATAGTTCATGTCAAATGCCTGTTTGTCTTATGTCAAATGGCAGCTACTATGAATCTGTGTCAAATGCCTGTTCAGTGGATGTTTGTCTTATATCAAATGGCAGCTACTATAAATCCTGTGTCAAATGCCTGTTCAGTGGATGTTTGTCTTATATCAAATGGCAGCTACTATAAATCCTGTGTCAAATGCCTGTTCAGTGGATGTTCTTATGTCTTAAACCATTCTTAGGATGTCACTCGATTGTTGTAACTGTGCAGTATTCTTGACAAACCAACAGTTGATTCCTTTGTTCATCATTTACACAGTCTTTGCTAGATGGATTTCATTAATATAAAGACTCTGACAATGTTTGGAAAAGATCAAATACAAAAGTATTCACAAGGTAGAATATAACATTTTAGTATAGCAAGAGAGCAATAACTCTGGTGTAACTAACCCGATCAGGCTGGTTTTCAAACTTCTCGAGCCTTCATCAATACAAAGCCACTGACAAAGTTTGGTAAATAATAAATACAAAATGAAGGTGCTACAGTGTTTACAAGGCAGAATATGACATTTTTCAATAAAGGTGCCACAACTCTAGTGTTCCTAGTCCGACCTGGCTGGTTTTCGAACCGAGCTTTCATTGATATAAAGATCCTGGCAAAGTTTGATATTTAGATCTGAATAATAATGAAGTGCCTATCGTGTTTACAAGGCAAACCTTAACGACAGTCAGCTAACAATTCGGCATCCCGTAAGCTCTGCAGGCCTGCAGCCAGTCGAGCTAGTTGTGTTCAACTAGAAGGGTGGTCCATGGAACACTTGCGACGCCAGCCGTGTGCTTATTTCAGCAAGCACAATCTAACTAGTAAAGTTTGAAGACAGGGGTTGCAATTCTTCATGAATTATGGAGCAGTTTTCTTTTAAAGTGTTAAAAGTTTATAAAAAAAGGGCATACATATGGATAGGACAATTGATAAGGAAGAACTGTATAAAGTTTCATGACCATAGGTCAATATTTTGCCAAGTCATGATGTAGGTTAGGTTGCAGGATAAGTGTGTGAAGTTTCATAAACATAGGTTAACTACTTTTCAAGTTATGACCAGCTATGAGCTTGGTTAGGTTACAGGTTAAAGTTTTATGAAAGGTAGCATAACTCTGCCAAAATGAAAGTCAGAGTTACTGTACATTCCTTCTAGATTAAGATGAAGATGTGTGTGAAGTTTCATGAACACAGGTCACACTTTTCATGTTAAGACCAAGGTTAGGTTGCACGTTAAAGAGTGACGGACGGACGACGACAGACAACAAAGATGACAAAGTGATCCCTAAATGTCTGCCATGCTATGCAGGCGACACAAAAACAGCAAAGCCACTATATATTATTGTATGATATATTTATTGATATTACTACAAAATTTAGTAAGGAATTTAAAAAATAAAACTCTTATCAAGTGCATGAATATACATTATGTTTGCAGTGAGACTGATGTCCAAGCATTAAGCTGGAATGTATTTCTACAATCTGTCCGTCGTGACAATGAGATACACATCTTGAGCAACCACTAATACAATAGGATTATTACTAGAGTAACGTGTTCTGGAAGATTGTATCACCTCGAGTAGGTAAATGCCAGATCAAGGATCACACAAGAGGCGGAGCCTCGAGTGTGATCCTGATCTGGCATTTACCTACGAGAGTACGTCCAGAACACGTTACTCTAGTAATGATCCTTTTATTATATACCTCTTACACATCATTAACATAGACATATTTGCATTGCTATTACATACACATTCAATAAAGCATACTATTTCTGGATAAAATGCAGCGGGAAAATGTATGTAGTTTTAAGGTGTTGGTGTTCATTGGTCTGACCTACTTGTTTTGTTTGTATGATGTAACGTCGTCTTGACGTTCTCGCGCATAGTGGCGTAAAACTTGCTTGAATCATTGGAAAAACCGCTGTTCTATTTTTAGTAAGATAGTGATACTAATTTTATTTTTAGTAGTAGTATAGTGATAACCTGTATTGTGATACAGGATGTTGTATTCCATTGTAAGAAAATGAAGGTACTATGTATATATTATTGATAGGTATATAATAAAATATTTGGTAACACTTCTTTCCTAAATTCCAAGTCATTCTTCCCTACCAGAGATTTAAAAAGCAATGTATATATTTTAACTAATTTTTACCCTTTTAAAGTGGTGGTAATAAGACATTTTATTCAAACAAGAGAATGGCAAATAGCACGTAACATGTTTTCTGGTGTTAAAATGACCTCTTAACGGTTAATGTACCCGACGTCAGAGGTATTGTATACACATTTTAAAACTTCTCCAATAACCAATCAACATTGAGTATTTTAATAAACCATGTTAATGATACAATATCCTACCATATTTTTAAATATATTATTGGTGCAATATTACGAAAAGTTAGTAATATGTAAAAATAATTTACTCTGAACTGTTAAATAATTAACATTAATGATTGCATATATGCATTGCCAAGTTATATTAAACAGGACGCCGTTAGTTTTAAACAAATCAATATTGCCATGTGTCCCTTTAAACATGGACAGACTGGGCTGGCCAGATATTTCACTAAGATGCTTTCTTCAGCAAAAATAATATGATTATATCCCGCATATATCCTGTATAACATTATGCTTAGTTGCTCAACAAACAGATCTTGCTGAGTTACTACCCCTGATAAGGTCTGAGTTACTTCCCCTTGATAGTTGCTGAGTTACTTCCCCTTGATAGTTGCTGAGTTACTACCCCTGATAAGGTCTGGGCTACTTCCCCTTGATAGTTGCTGAGTTACTACCCACTGATATGTTCTGAGTTACTTCCCCTTGATAGTTGCTGAGTTACTACCCACTGATGTTCTGAGTTACTTCCCCTTGATAGTTGCTGAGGGGGCAGTCCTCAGTTTCGCATGAATGTCCATGGTGTAAATCAGAAAGAAATCAACTAAGCATCTTTTAGGTCCATGGATGGTCTTTATAATAATTATGAAGCACATGTTTGATGTTTTTTTCAGTTTTGATTACTTCTAAGTTTATTTTGGTGTATTGGAATATGCATTCTTTGGGGTTTTTGGAGGCTATAAATAGAAAAATGTGAACCAATCAAAAACTTCCTAAAAGTAGTTAAAATGGTTGATTTTCACTGACGAAGAGATCAGCGTGGAATAACTTTTTAAAATGCCGGACTTGGTATGTAAAATTTAGCATTTCCTGATATGCAAGAGCATTATGAGTGATGACATGACCCTGATATGTGTAGGAAAATTTTTTATTTTCATTTATTGACATTTGAAATATTGCTAAAATTGCATTTTTAGCATGTTTTAAGGGGTGGGGTAATCTTAAAGAAATGAGACTAAAGTTGTACAGAAAATGCTTTTTGATACTTCTATTTGGTATGGAAACATGGGTAATTTTATTGTCTTCTCAGAAATGTATGACACAATGATGATGTGATTTATTTTTGCTCAAGGATTTAGGCTAAGAGCTTGTCATGGGTTTGAAGATTGAGAAATGTACATTAAACTGTGGAGTGCCCCCTTAAGGGTCAAACCTTTTTTTACTAAAACAGTCAAATGAAGGATTTTTTGTCTGTATTTCAACATATTTTCAAAGTTTGTTACCATTCGGTTTGTTTGCGAAGAGAACTACTTCGGTTAGAATGTAATTTGTCGATAAGGCCAACCCGCATTTCTACGAAACCCAGATTATGAACAACTCGGTAAAATATGTATATTGTAATACTCCGCGATGCACCGTATCCTTATTTATCTCGATATATGTCTTATTTATCTTGAGATACTCCATGTTGAGATATCACATTTTATCTTGAGATATCTCAATTTATATTGAGATATTTGTATTGAGATATCTCAATTAATCTCAAGATATCTCAATATATCTCAAGTTATCTTGAGATAACTGTCTTGAGATATCTTAAGTTATTTTGAGATAATTATCTTGAGATATCTCAATGTGTCTTGAGTCATTGATATCACAAAATAAATAGAGATATATCTTACAATTTCTCAAGATGTATTGCAACTTATCGTGAGATATCTAACTTGCGATATCTCAAGATCCCATGTGTCTTGCGGTTGGTATATGCAATTTTAGTAGGATTTTCTAAGTTTGAGGTGGGCTTTTTGCCATTTAAAAACTAACCATTTGTGTAATTCTTGGGTTTGCCATAACACTGTTTCAATATATGTACACTTTGCTAATGGTAATGTCCCATTTAAGTACTGGTTGCTATGGTATTTTGATGTCATAGTAAAATGACGTTAAACATAGAATAGCATGTGGGGTGACGTCATGTCACATGACGTCATTATGTCGTGTCGCGTTAAAATAAAAATAAATCGCACAAGATAGCGGCTTTATATAAATCGGGTTATAGGAGGCAACTTTTTAGAGAGGAAATGACTTCTGATTGCAAATTTCAGACCTTTTTCATGCTATGGAAAAAAAAAAGACCGAAAGAAAAAAGTTTGCAAAAAAGCTGTTAAAAAGGCTATTTCAGTGTTATCTTAAAAAGGTGCTGTTAGGCCAATTTTTGGACAGTCGCAATAAAACGTATGTCAAGACGTCCGGAATAAATTCGCGAAATGGAAAAAGGGGCGTTTCAATTTTTTTTTAACGGACAACTTTCCCTTAAGGGGGCAGTCCTCAGTTTCGCATGAATGTCCATGGTGTAAATCAGAAAGAAATCAACTAAGCATCTTTTAGGTCCATGGATGGTCTTTATAATAATTATGAAGCACATGTTTGATGTTTTTTTCAGTTTTGATTACTTCTAAGTTTATTTTGGTGTATTGGAATATGCATTCTTTGGGGTTTTTGGAGGCTATAAATAGAAAAATGTGAACCAATCAAAAACTTCCTAAAAGTAGTTAAAATGGTTGATTTTCACTGACGAAGAGATCAGCGTGGAATAACTTTTTAAAATGCCGGACTTGGTATGTAAAATTTAGCATTTCCTGATATGCAAGAGCATTATGAGTGATGACATGACCCTGATATGTGTAGGAAAATTTTTTATTTTCATTTATTGACATTTGAAATATTGCTAAAATTGCATTTTTAGCATGTTTTAAGGGGTGGGGTAATCTTAAAGAAATGAGACTAAAGTTGTACAGAAAATGCTTTTTGATACTTCTATTTGGTATGGAAACATGGGTAATTTTATTGTCTTCTCAGAAATGTATGACACAATGATGATGTGATTTATTTTTGCTCAAGGATTCAGGCTAAGAGCTTGTCATGGGTTTGAAGATTGAGAAATGTACATTAAACTGTGGAGTGCCCCCTGAGTTACTACCCACTGATATGTTCTGAGTTACTTCCCCTTGATAGTTGCTGAGTTACTACCCCCTGATAAAGTCTGAGTTACTTCCCCTTGATAGTTGCTGGGTTACTACCCCCTGATAAGGTCTGAGTTACTTCCCCTTGATAGTTGCTGAGTTACTACCCCCTGATAAAGTCTGAGTTACTTCCCCTTGATAGTTGCTGGGTTACTACCCCCTGATAAGGTCTGAGTTACTTCCCCTTGATAGTTGCTGAGTTACTACCCCCTGATAAGGTCTGAGTTACTTCCCCTTGCTAGTTGCTGAGTTACTACCCCCTGATAAGGTCTGAGTTACTTCCCCATGATATATGCATCCCACTGGTAGTTTTTGAGTTACTCCCACTGGTAATAACTGATTTACCCCTGATGATCTGTTAGTTCCGCAAAATACAAATATCCCCCTGGTTAACTGTATTTCGCAGAACAAAATGGAACATAAAACAATTTTTTAAGAAATTGGTCAGGTTATATATAATGCACAAGTTACCGTCCAGCATATTACCGTAAACAGGACAAACATTATTTAGTTTTAAGGCATTGTTTTGATTTTTATTATTTTTATGTTACATTTGATCTTTCCCTCTCTGGTGCCTCCAAAGTGGTTTTGTTCGATTCCGCTATACAAGTTAGCCTTTCTTTGCAGACAATTGAACCGCATTGGGTTTTAAGGCGCATCGACAATAAAAGGTTATAAAGCGCCTAACAGGAATGAACGTGCCAAGCTCATCCTCCATTTACATCACGATAAAATATGGAGAATCGGCCTAGAAACTTCTTACCTGCAGAACTACAGAGTTGCTGCAAGTTCTATAGTCTTTGCAGACGAAGATGTCATTAATTACAGATCGTTTCAAACTGAACACAATGAGGAGCACGCATTGCACGTGATTTAAATATGTTATCGCTTCAAACTGAACACAATGAGCAGCATGCTTTGCACGTGATCTAAATATATTATCTCTTCAAACTGAACACAATGAGGAGCATGCTTTGCATGTGATCTAAATATGTTGTCGCTTCAAACTGAACACAATGAGAAGCATGCTTTGCACGTGATCTAAATGGTTTCCGTATTTCCCTAAATAAGAACAGATCCCCTAAGATAGTGCGCCGCACCTTTTCAAAAAAAAAAATCAATAAAAAATTCTGTGTCCACTAATTCCACCCCCGGCCCCCACAATCTGTTTTTTTTTCTCAAAAATCATGATTTTTTTATAAGAAAGCCTCCTTGGCATTTTGTATAGCGCCCGGGCGTTACTATTAGGGGAAATACGGTAGATGTTTTAGAGTGCCGTTTTCCTGGTACGAACCAGTACTGCATACCTCCCGCCATCTGCAAGAATAGCCTTTGGATAATAATACACATTTCTAGGCTTCATGCATCTTACTCTACGTAAACACCCAAAAGTGGCAACTAACCTTTACATAAAACATTTTTGCATATTGATAGTTATACACAGAATTATTTTCGGTTATCAACCCGATAATACCCCTCTCACTCACTCACCCGAGCCAAAATATCCAGAGTGATTTTCAGAATGTTTTACACTGGTTTAATGCATGCACTGTCTGTGAGTGTATTTTATTTCAACTTATCCATTCCATTTGTATAAGCATCAATTATAGTCTACACATCGTGAATCTCACTAATTGCTACAGATGACCTTAAAGGGACACACGGCAATCTTAAATTTGTTATCAAGCGTTAAAATTTGTGTTTCGAATTATTAATCCCCAGTATAATTTCAAATATTAACCTGCTTGCATATAATTAAATAAAATTTAGAGTTTTAATTTTTTCTTATTCTACCATAGGTTTAAATATATTATTGGTGCAATATAATCGAAAGTTAATAATATGCTTTGTTTGTATTGGGTTTGCAACGTCATTTTCAAAACATATAAGGTTATATACTGAGCAACTCTTCTAACTAGACTATTTTTATTTTGCAATATTTTTTTTATTTTAAGTCGTACACAGTTAAAATGTATTACTCATCACTCTGTATATGTGTAAAGAAAAACCGGGTCGATAGCTGTCACATTACCTCACAATAAATGCACGTGCGTTTTGTGAAAATTCGCTTTTTTGAATTGTCTCGTGCTAATTTTTTATTTTTATAATCGAATTGTTATAGGCAAACGATATCCACACAATAAAAACACAATATTTAAAAAATGCGAAGACTAAATATGGAAGAACTAGCGCGAGCAATAGGCATGGTCCAGGCTGGGATGTCTATCAGGTATTGTAATTATTTGACTTACTTTTACGTACTGTTTGTGACTTTCGCATTGCCCGCTCGATTTGGAAAAAATGAAATTGTGATTTTAAATTTCAATAAATTTTGTTGAAATTACGGAATAAAATGTGAAACATGTTAATGTTGTTGTCTGTACAATTTCAGATAATTTCACTAACTAATACAGATTATAGAGCTGATTATATACATAGTCTAGTTAGAAGAGTTGCTCAGTATATATGACGGTCGATTTTATTTTTTTTGTGACAGATGCAGACCACCCACTTTTCCTGGGTAGAACCAGTACCGTACACCTCCGCCATCCGCAAGAATCAACACTTTCTCACTTACAAGTCGAGCTCCCAGTGGGATTCGAACCCGCAGCGGTGAGAGGCGAAGGTTTACAATGCAACATTGTTAACCATTCGGCCATGGAGACGCAGTAATATGCAAAAGTTGCTTTATACTATTCTTACAATTGATATTAATGATTGAACAATTACGAGTTATGTAAAACCTAACGGGATGCTGTGAGACTTTTCAAAAATCCAGATTGTTGTGTGTCCCTTTAACAGTCCTAGGACTACATTACGTGGTCCCGCCTTATTTCTATTAAGCGATCTGAAAGCTTATATAAGCAGGACTTTATAATGGGTATTTCGACAATAAAACGTTTAAAATGATGAAAATGCGATAACCCATTTTGTATAACCTATTAAAAGTTTTAATTTTACAATATGCAAACTTTTTAAGCTGAAATTAAAGTTTTATTTCATACCCCAGCCAACCCCGTTTTCGTTTCTTGGAGAGCGGGTTGGATGGGTATGAAAGTTAATACTCGGACCACGTAATGAGGACTAACATATCTGCTCAGTTTGAGCAACAATTCAGTGGCGAATCATCATCATCAGCATGAAGCTAGTTAACCACGTCAAAGGAGTGTTACTAAGAATCCATTATTGCGTATAAACTTGAGTTCCCTAAAAATTCCCTAAAGTTGTATGTGAAGATTTAACAATTATAAATAACCAATAAATGTTACTTTTCTCTTAAACAAAAACCTGTCGCCTTTTCAAAAGCAGCTTTAATCGCTGCAAAAACAACAGTTGATTTTTGAGATGCGTCGACAGCCGCATGTATTCCTTTTCTGCTATAGTAGTTGACAAGAGGTTTAGTTTGCTGGTGGTATGAATCCAGTCTCTTCAACAGGGCTTCTTCATTATCGTCCGAGCGTCGAATCAAAGGCTCTCCGGTCACCTAAATAAAAACGGTTGGGTCAAACTTTGTTAACACGAACACATGTTTGATTAGTTCTTTATAAAAAGACTTTGCATTTTGTACATTTCATGTTTCTTGAAAAAAAAAGAGAAGATTTTTACTTTTTTATTTTCTGTGATCAAAGCAGCAATAAATGTGAAAAAATAAATATCACAATAATGCATATTAAATGTCAAGACACTGCTGTATGACTTCTAAAAATTTGGACTGATGTTTGATAGACGCAGCTTAATCAACATACAAACACAAATATACATGTTTTTTTCGAAGCGGGGGTATAATTATTGAAGCCTAAAACAATTTGAAAACTCACATCGTCTGTCATGGGGAACTTTGGTGGGTGGAACTCTACGTGATACGAGCGACCACTTGACTTGTGTATGAGTCGACCACAAATCCTGCGGACCAGCAGCGAGTCATCGATAGCAAACTCTATCACAGAATCCAGATGTGTCTGCCTTTTAAACAGGAGGCTGTCCAGCTGAAATATAAGACAGAGATGATCAACAGAAAAAAAAAAATATATAGAGGATATTTGTTGGTTTTTGAGTGAATATAGGATTTATTTTCATCGAGAAGTGAAAAAACTTATATTTTCACGAGTTAAAGCACGAGTGAAAATATAAATATTCTCACTTCGAGATGAAAATAAATCCCATATTCAAGACAAACCAACAAATATTCTATTTATAATATACTTTTTATCATGCAACACTACCAAACTGTTTCAAACAGAAAATACTTTCGTTCCGACAGTTCCCCTTTAACGTATTCGATTTACATATATTTAGTGCGCATAGAATATAGTTCTAAACTTTGACACAAATTATGACTGTTATAAGCAAATGTAGAAAAAAGTAGTTCCATTTTTTCCGGCAGTGAGAATATACGTTCTTATATTGGTTCCCTAAAGTATTAAGTATTAAGTTTGAAAGCTGTAGCAGGGTTCTCCAAGAGCACTTATACGGTAGCGGGCCGTCATGCTATCAGCACATAACGCCACGCAAAACAAGCACCGCCAGGTAAAAATCGCCAAGCGCCACTTTAAATGAAGAAAAATAAAAAAACTAATAAATTCAGCTAACTTGATGTAGAACACAAAGGGCTTTTACCAGAAATTCATCTGGAAGAAAATGGGCCTGTGCAACTGCATGAATTGACGCAACAAACACCATAACCTAACCTGAATCTAGATCGATTTGGTTCTCTGTGGTTACATGTAGATAATATCACGCAGATGCTTGTCATCCAGTCTTCAACAATAAAGCAAGCGCCTCAGTCGTATCGACCGATCCGTATAGCAGTGTTTTATCTACAATTGGCTACATGCGAGTCATTTGACACACCCAGACAAAAAACAATGCGTCAAAATCCAAACATATGCGTCACATTGAAACTGGTGATCAATTCTCAACATTTAAAAAAAATATATTATGTTCATTTTTAGCTCTACTGGCCAACGGCCAGCAGAACTTATGGGATGGTGTGTTGTCTGTCGTCCGTCGTCCGTCTGTCTGTCGTCTGTCGTCTGCCGTCTGTTAACTTTTCTTCAAACGACTTCTCCTCAGAAACCGCTTGGCTAATTTTGTCCAAACTTCACATGGATGATCCTTAGATGAATGCTTTGTAGATTTGTTAAAATTAGGTCAGCGCTACATCCAAGATGGCTGTCATTACCATATATGGTCGAAACCTTAAAAAATCTTCTTCTCAAGAACCGCTGGACAGATTTCAACAGTTTTTCTTTTAAAATGATCGCCAACGCCTAGACTATCAAGTTTGTTCAAATAAAGTCCCCGGGGTCAAAAATGGCTGTGCCCCGGGGGTCTAAAGTTTGTATATTGAGGTTTTGCATGTTTTTCATATAGACATATAGGAAAAACCTTTAAAAAATCTTCTTCTCTGAAACCACAAGGCACATAGCTCTCATGTATTACTTGTAGCATCAGCTTATGGTCCTCTACTAAGTTTGTTCAAATGGTGACCCTGGGGTCAAATTTCTCCCCGCCCCGGGGGTCACAGTTTTACATAGACTTATATAGGATTTTTTTTTAAAAAATCTTCTTCTCTGAAACTGCAAGAGCCAGAGGTTTAATATTTTGCATTTGCTATAAGCCTGTGGTCCTCTACCAAGTTTGTTCAAATGATGACCCAGGGGTCACATTTGGCCCCACCCCTGGGGTCACAGTTTTACATAGGCTTGTATAGGGAAAAACTGAAAAAAATCTTCTTCTTTGGAACCACATGGCACAGAGCTCTCATGTATTACATGTAGCATCTGCTTATGGTCCTCTACTAAGTTTGTTCAAATGGTGACCCTGGGGTCAAATTTATCCCCGCCCCGAGGGTCACAGTTTTACAAAGACTGATATAGGATTTTTTTTTTAAAAATCTTCTTCTCGGAAACTACAAGAGCCAGAGGTTTGATATTTTACATTTATTATAAGCTTATGGTCCTTTACCAACTTTGTTTAAATGGTGACCCTGGGGTTACATTTGGCCCCGCCCCAAGGGTCACATGTTTTACATAGACATGTATAGGAAATAAACTTAAAAAATCTTCTTCTCTGAAACTGCAAGAGCCAAAGGTTTAATATTTTGCTGTTGCTATAAGCTTATGGTCCTTTAGCAATTTTGTTCATTTTTTTTCTTTCTTTTTTTTATATAATTTTTTTTTTCCTTTTTTTTCCTTTCTTTTTTTTTTTTTTTTGATTTTCTTTTTTTCTTCTTTTTTTTATATTTTAATAACTTGGAAAACTAGCCAGATCGGACCAGTAATGGCGGAGTTATGGCTATATTTTGCTTCATGGATGTCATAAGAGCCATATTAGCCAGTAGAGCGTCCACAGGCCCTCTTGGGCCTCTTGTTTATTGTTTTAATAATTACACAAAATACCTTTCAAAGTAGTTTATGTAGCCAACTGAAGATAAAACACTGGACTAACTTAGAAGTTAGTCTTATTTTATTTTCATACAAAAAAAAAAAAAATGAGTTTTTCAGTTTAGCCTCTGTGCACACATGGCAAAACATAAATCCTCCAAATTCATCGCATTTTTTTTCAAAACCTGGCCAGCTGTACGTTCTCAGCCATTGCGGGACACAATTACGTTTTATCTTGCGGGTTACCGTTACCTCGTCCTTTGCTGATTGGGTCTCAAAATTATTGTTGTTGTCATCAGTGAAGGTTGGAGGCAAACACGGTCCAAACTGTAATTTTGTTTGTTTTGAAACTGCATTTTTTTTTTTGACATTTTGCGTAGAACACTGACAACATCTCGGAACAACTCATTTGATTGGACATTGCATACAGTTCAGCCAATGAAAATTGTTTCATTGTGCGACAAGTGCGCGTAAATTACACTTATATCGTGAAAATCGCTTATGACTACGTTTATTTTACGGCTCCTTTTTCGGCTGCGTCAGTGTACGTTTCGGCAACAATATTTGTGCGTCAAATGGGAAAATACTGCGTATTTGACGCATGACTCAGGGGTAGATAAAACACTGGACTATAGGGGAGGTATTTCTCCTCCAACATCCGGGTGGCGCTGTCAAAATGGCATAAAAAAAATGCAAAATCATGGATTTGCACTGCCACCCTATAATTTCTAGACTTAGAACCCTGTGTAGGGATTTTCATAGCTTGAATTTAGGGCTTTTCATTTGAGTGTTTTGATGTAATCAACTTTAAATCAACATTTAAAGTAAATTAATTTAATTAAATGCAAAAAAAAGGCAAGTGTCATTTCATACTGAACCATCACATTTGGTAGGAATCAAGTTTGAAAGCTCTAATTCTTCTGTCATCTTGGAAATGGACTTACCAAAAACTTGAATGTAAAAATTGATTTTGAACTTGATTGTTGTTATGAATGGGATTGATATACACAGTCCCGTCAGTGCAGACAAGGTTAAGGCTACAGGAAAACAAGAAAATCGGTAGAGCCGATGGATGCTCCCCGAAATGTATCCTCAACTTATCATACGGCCTTGTATCTCCCAGCAGGATGTTACAAAATCCAAGTATAAAATTACAAAAGGAAATAACTATAATTTGAATGAGACAGAGTTACGGATCTTGCACTCTGTACTTCCACTCATTGCCCTCTATCATGGTGTGAAGTTTCACTGCAGTCCCATCATTAGTTTTGAAGATACGCTCTGGACAAAAATTCTAAGTATAAAATTACAAAGGGCAAAAACTCCAATTTGAATCATGACAGAGTTACAGTTCTTGCACTCTGCACTTCCACTCATTGCCCTCTATCATTGTGTGAAATTGCATTGCAGTCCCACCAGTAGTTTTGAAGATATGCTCCAGACAATCCCACCAAAAATTCTATGTATAAAATTACAAAGGGCAATAACTCTAAATTGTATCCACTCTCCTTTTGTGGAGGAGAACATCAAACTTGATCATACTTTACCATAACACGGTACTCACAGCTTCAGCTTGCTTCACAGTTCTGGGGAAGCCATCCAGAAGAAATCCATTCTTACATTCGGGCTTGTTCAGGCTTAGGTCGATCATTTCTATAACAAGACCGTCCGACACCAACTGGCCTAAAAATCAAACAGAAATCTATGCGTTATAACATGTCACCACAATATGGCCTATAAGCTATAACAAAATAATGCATGTGACCTGATACATACTACATTCAATACATATCTGGAATTTGTCCGAAGGTGTTAACCATGTAGGTACAAACTTGGTAAATCAACTTTGCTATTGAAATCAAACGCTGAACATAATTTCTAATTGTCCCAATTGCCTGTGCCAAAAATTGTAACAGTATACATTTATTTCATGGGTATTTTGGGAACAGTCAAAATTATTACCTGATCTCCTATATAAATGCTATATCGTCATTTCTTGCTAATTCACTAAGGAAAAGACTGTTCCCGGTGAAAACGAACTGTTACCAGGCTTTAGTTTCGACTGTTTCCCTCACGTGCTGGAATTTCGTTTGCGTGACGTCATGTTGCTTTTTTCACCATAGGTTCCCATTATAAAACAAATTTTCATTTTCACTGTTTCTTACAGTAACATTAATCAGGTAATAAAACAGTTAAAACTTGGTGTCGGGGGATGTCAGTGTGAACTGTTTCCCTCGGCCTATCGGCCTCGGGAAACAGTTCACACTGCCATCCCCTCCACCTCGGGAAAACAGTTTTGACTGTTCCCCAAACACACATGTGATAACTGTATACTATTGTCGCTGAAGGTATCGGGGACGACCTAGGAAACTGTTGTCGGAGGCCGCTAGGTATTGTGGACCACCTATGCAACAGTTCCCCACGTCGTCCCCGATACCGACGGACAATAGTCTTGACTGTTCCAAAAACTCCCATGAAATAACTGTTTTGTTACCTATTCTCTATATAATCTGTTATTGCAAATCGGGATTCATTTGAGTTAGCTACAGGAAAAAAAACAATCAGTAAAACCGATGGCTCTCCGAAATGTATCCTCAACTTATCATATTGGCTTGTATCTTCCAGCAGTTTTCAATTTGCAGTTCCATTAGTAGTTTATGTTCTGGATAAAAAATCTAAGTATAAAATTACAAAGGGAAATAACAAAATACCATTGGAAAAAAACAATGTCGTGCTTCGAACAGAAAATGCACTTAAACACAGGAAATCGCACGTAGAAAACAAAGTGGGTGGGAGTTGGGGCGCGATGTGCATGCCACTGAACCTCCATATAAAGGGATTTGGCTCGCTTAAATTTTAGGGCTGGTTTCGGGGCTGTAAATATTAATTACTAACTCCGAACAGAAAAAAGATTATTCTTGACGTTGAGTCATGACGTCAACATTAAAGTTTTGATGACGTCAACATCCTCAACCAAATAAAGCTAAAATATTAGGCATGTAATACACATTAACTTATTTAATATATAATAATTAGATTATTTAACTGCTGGGTTAGATTATATGGAAATCATTCAGTCGATGGTAATTTTGTTATCCCTATGGGATTATTCTTTGCGGATTCAGATCGCTCATATCTCTGCGCATTCAGATCGCGCATGAAACAGTTCAGGGCCAGGAGGGCAACAGTCGAACTGTTACACCCTGTGGCGTCAATAGCGAGAAACAGTCAGAAATGTCTAATAACCATTTATATAGAGAGTTAATAGGTAATAATACAGACTACAAGTTGTTTGTACCTACATCATGTGACTTGTAAAACCCACGAAGTGTCTATTTTAGGGTTAGACTATTAAATGTTGTTTAAAAGCTCATCAACATAGTAAAGGTTTAAATATTAGGAGTCGTCAAGAGGTGAATGAAACGTACTAGGAATCCGGGCACTCCCATACTCTTAGTAAACAAATAAGTTTCTATGTTTTTTCAAAATACTCAAGACTCCGATACACAGGACTGCCCATTTTACGTCTCAATCCAACTTAAGGAAAGTTATTTTACCTGCCCTGGGAAGACGGGCAGTTCTTAACGTCGATCCCTACAGGGTCCTTTGGATTTCAAGTCCACTGATCATGCTTTCCAATGCCATCCTCACTGTTATAATAAGTTTCCAAATGTTTTATTCTATTTTTAATATTCAGTACAAAGGGAAACAAACCTGCATCCATGACCTCCTTGACCTTTTTCCCCAACGGTGACCCTGAAGACACCACCGCACGCAGCATATCACCTGTAATGCAGTAAAGTTAGGTTAACTATGCATCAATCATACTTGTTTGTATAGAAAAATGATTTTGCTTTAACTAATCAGCAAAATGGTTCCCCATGTCAGACTGTATTATAAACAACAAATAAATTGATCGCATAAAATAAAAAAAATATGGACACCAATTTCATTTATGCTGTAATATATTATATGTGTGGTTACTATTACATGCTCAATACAAATAGGGTAGGTAGATAGGGAAATTATTTTAATTTTCTAAAAATATTTTATTTTATATCTAGTCTTTTTTTCACTCGATACTTTTATAACCTAATAAACTTACAAATATATATTTGTTGATATCGTGAGATATTGAAAAGACATATAAAAAAATCAAAATGGAAAACGGTTTTTTTTTGCTTTTTTTGAAAACGGAACCGGAACGACTGTGACACATATAATTTTATTTGTCGAACGGAAAAATTCCTTAACAGGAGCATGCTATATATACAAATTCCTTGACAGGAGCATGCTATATATACAAATAATAGGTACATGTAACTGGTTTATATTTCCATCATTTAGTCAAAGAGATCTCATTCAGACTCAGCGTCAGTTCAAATAATGTTTTTTGAAATTGGTAAAAAAAATTAGTTAACTGGATTTATTGCTGGAGATAGATGTCTTGGTGATTGTTTAATTAAAGGTGTTGGCAAAGAGTAAATAAAAATGGTTACCTGTAGACAAATGGCATGCTTTGTATTTCTCTGCTAGCATTGGTGCCTGAAAAGAAACTACCATCGTTATATGTCAATTTGAATTACTAAAGTATAGTAAAAAAAAAAAATGAGATATGATGAGAAATTGAATATTTAAAAAATATATATACGGGGTTCTCCACAACGCCTTGCGGTAGCGTGGTGCTTGAAATTCAAAATCCCTATTAGGGCTGTCCTTAAAATTACCGTCCGTTCCCCAGCGCTATATGTGCCAGCACCTGAAAAAAATCCTGTGGAGAACCCTGATATATTTATTATATATATATAGAAACTATTGTCATCATAAACTGTCAATAAATGTCATAGAAAAGAGTCGGGGTTCAATCTTCCTTTGCCAATCTTATTTATTATTTTTCCAAAGATATTGTCTATATATACAGAGCTCTAGATAAGGTTTTTGCTATTTGGGTTTTTTACCCATCATTTTTTTATGTTTGGGTTTTTTAACCCAGTCAATTTTTTTTATCAATATTTATACCCTTCGTTTTTTTATATTTGCTTTATTTTTCTTCAACTACTGATAATTATTGTAAATTAACAATAATTATGAGTAGTTGAAAAAATTGCCATTCGCATTAACACCATCGCCGTTAGTCTCAACTACAAGCCAGTGGGAATTTCAATTTCCAGCCGGCAAAAGTTTTATCTGGAAGTGTGCTTCCATCATGTTTCTTTTATTACTTTGAAACACTTGATCAATCAAATAAAATATTATTGGCTGGATGATTGACTCAGACGAAACATCTGCTTTAACGGAAATATAGATGGTGATTTTATTTACGTTTGGAACGACGTTTATCCATTTTTTTCTTCCGCGAACACTTTTACCCGACATCTTTTCGTATTTTACGAGAAAATTTGACATGATATCAATACACAGACTTGATTACAGTACCTCTTAACGATACCTCAATTCAATACGTTTTATAAAGTAGACATAATCCGAAACCCGTCTGTGAAATGTTCGTTTAGTCAAACATAGACTCGTTCTCAATATGTTCTAATCGAGTCTTGCATCATACAGTACTAGGAACATATTCTACAAACGTGTGACGAGTACGTAACAGAACAATATAGACAATCAAACAAACCATTTAATTCAGAAGATTGAGATTGCAAAACGTGGTGTATTTACGTTTCGGTACGCATCGAAATAAATCGTTTTGTGTTTTTCTTTTTTTTTATGTTTTTAGTACGCATAGAAAGAAATCGTTTGCGTTTTTTGGCTCATTTATTTGCGTAAATAATGCAGATACGCAGCTTATCTAGAGCTCTGTATATATATATACTACTCAAAATTTGCTAAGGATCACTTTTATTCTTCCATATCATAGAAATGGACTTAACCAAAAAAGTGAATATATCAAACTTGAATGTAAATTAAAAAAAAGTAAAAAGTGTTATGATATTGTGTATTCTATCTACATGTACTCGTAGAGGACTGCAGAGCATTGCTCTCACTGTTATAACTTGATATATGATGGTAGATATGCATCCCTGTATATACTGTGTATATTGTTAGTCTTATTAAAATAACCAGCAGAGTTAGACGTGTGTTCCTCTTTGATAGCATCCTAACACGACACACAACAAAAAGTAGGTCAAGGTCATTTATATTGACCTGAATTGGGTAGGAACATATTGCTGTCATTCAGATGTAAGTGTTTATGAAATTCGGAATCTGTATGGCTTTTGGTATCTGAGAAACTGAGTTTATAAAAAAATTCAATGTAAAACTTTAATGTAAATTAACAAAGTGCCAAAGGTAGGTCAAGGTATTTCATATTAACCCGCTTTCATTGGAACATATCGCTGTCACGTAGTTATCAACATGTAAAGCTTGAAAGCTCTAAGACATCTGGTGTGGGAGAAATGGACTTAACAAAACACTTTGATGTAAAACACTTGAATGCAAAAATTTCGATGTAAATTAACAAAGTGTAAAAAGTAGGCCAAGGTCATTTATATTGACCTGATTCGGGTAGGAACATATTGCTGCCATATACAAATGTAGATGTGTACTGTGAGTATGAAGTTTGAAAACTGTACGGCTTTTGGTATCTGAGAAATCGGCTTAAAAAAACAAACTTAAATGTAAACACGTGATGTACAGACGTGACGTACGTCCGGAATGACAAGGGTAACACTATGTCCGCACCATTTTCGGGCATAATAAAAGTACTGGTTAGTCGCCATGAGGCATTGATTAGAATAGCCACTGTAAAGTTTCCTCGAATAAAAATAAAGCTTTAGCTTACCGTAAAATGTTAACCAATACCAATGCCGGGTAAATATAAGAGGATTCGAGCAAAACACCTTGCATTATGACCTTCCATGATCAGTCACTAGTTGGTATATGACATTTAATAGGCTAATGCAGAGTAAGCTCCCTTTATCACATGTGTGTGTGAGTTATCAGGGTGACCTTTACCTGGGTTCCCTTTCCTGATCCCGGTGGTCCTAAAAGGATGGCATTGATTCCGGGTGGCGTCGACTTTACTGCCTCAGAGGGGACAGTGGCGGTTATTGGTGCCATGGTGCAGATATGTCTAAATACTAGATAATGTCCTTACAGCTCCGATCTAGATGTTGTTGTGTTGGCAGAACCGGTGAAGTCGTCGCGGTATTTAAAACGCTTTATTCCTAGCTGAAATACTGATTTTTTTCAAATGATCGTTTACGTAACTGTGAGCAAACGATACCAGTCAACGCCCACTTTTACTTCCGGTTTTAGTACGATAATTTATTATGGTAATAAAACTACTTTATTTCTTAATAAAAAACTTCTTATGCATCATCTTCAAATCAGAATGATAATGAAGATTTTATTACTTTCCTCCGACAGGAGTATTTTTTAGATATTTTGATGGAACTTTACATGTACTCTCTAAATGAAATTTTGCTCTGTATACATTTTTTGGGTGGGGTAAGTTGTTTCTACATGATCTGAAGTTTCCTGAAGCAGTGCACAAATTTATACTGGGATATAATAATAAGCTTTCAGGATTGTGAGAGGATTTTTTTTACTAGAAGCTTGAGAGAGATTGCTTGAATAGCTTAACTGTTTCTGTCTACCAGTTAACACAGGAAAAAATTCATGAAATCTATTGGCTGTGTAGAAAGATAGATAGATAGAAGACAGAAGCCTGAGAAGGTGCGTTTTCCCTAGCCTGACCTACTCTAATAATTTTTGGTGCTGACTGTACATTTTTATATTTCTTGTTTTGTTCTTTTTTTAATATTCAAAAATATATATATTTCAGATGTTAACTAGTAGATTTATAGTATAACAGCAAAATCCCTACCTACCTACTTTCTGGATGTACTTGTCAAATTATGGTGAGTAGGGCTTATGCAGTGATCTGTTGCCTATCGTTTATTCATCCATCATAGATCTTTCTTCCTTTAAGTTTTTGATTTCAACACCCTTGTTCCATCATTTTGCATAAGATCTTTTCTATTAAAACTTGTCCAGAGTCTTTATATAATGATGAAAGCTAGGACGAGTTCGAAAACTACCTTTGAACACCAAAGTTATGCTTTTGATTTATTTATTTGATTATTTTACTTTGTTGTTAATCTGCAGCCAAATTTGAAAAGTAACCATGTATTACACCCCTCATCAAACCACTTGCAGTTCCCCAGATAAGCAGAGTATCTGCGTATTTCACTCAATTAAAATTGCCAAATACCCAATTAATTTCCCTGACATGCGTACCAGATACGCAAGCAATTTCCTTTTCACTCAAACATTTTAATTTTCAAGCGTATCGACAGTCAAAGTGTTCAAATGATTGATGGATTGATGTTTTTGTGCGTATTTCAATATTTACAAAAAGCAGATTTTACTTTCAGTGTTTATATTGACTGGGACGTTACATAATTATTGATAAAGTCACAGACCTAATAACAAATAGATTGGACACTATGAAAATTGTGTAAATTTTAAGTGGGACAGTTCGAAAATTTCACAAAATATTTCCCAACTTTAAACACACATATCATGAAGAGTTTTATAGATACAAGTTTCATTCAAGCCAAATACCATCACAAATTTAATTTTCTTTCCAATGATAGTATTTTGTTTTCTCTTACAGTAAGAGCAAAAAAAGGAGTTTGATGGAAACTTTGACTATGACAAAACCTTGATTTTTAATAGAAAAGCGAAAAATTATGACATTTTAAATTTTAAACATTTTTTTTATACAATTTCTTATTTTGAAAATAAACATAAAATATTATAATACCATTTTTCTATTCACTATGAATCTTTTGGATGTATTCTCATCAAAATCGGTGAATAGTTGAGAGAGAAGATAGAAGGAAAAGTTAAGGTGCCACGTGATATTTTGGTTACTTCATTGGTTAAGATAGGAAGTTTCCTATCTGTTTATTAATATGTCTGTGATAAAGTGGCGCAGTAAAAGAGAACGCTATATAGTTGAATATGAATGCTATACCAGTCTATACTATGGTGTAATCGTCTGGGCGCTTTCTTGTTTACTTTCGAAAGCATTTGCGTTGTGCAGACGATTAAAATGTCGAAATGGGGACGTAAACCGACGATCGAGCTACCGTTAAGAAACACTTCTGAAATTAACACGTGTGATTAGTGTTTCTATGGAAATTAATCGATAATAGTGATTAATCATTATTAAAACACTGCCATGAATAACAAGTAAATAAAGCTCACATAAAGACGGGTAAAGAATATCAATAAGCATTTGTAAATTTATGTGTGTATTTATTTTTTCATGCATAGAACATGCATTTTGTTGAAAGCTTATCTGGAGCACTGCCTGTGGTTGTGTGATTGAATCCCACAAACTATATTACATTTAACATTTAATCATGTTAATAACTCAAATTGTCTTGACCTCTTTACCCAGTAGTGTGATACAGTGTTGTTGTCTAGAACAGTTCAGTGTCTTACTAACATAGATACGTTATTCAAGATTTCTTAACCGACTGATAATGTTACATGCTTGATATGTTAGAATTTTCCTGGCATTGTAGAAAAAAGCAGTTGGTGTAGTAACAGTTTCTATTTTTTTATTTTACAGATACTTTAAGTTGAGCAATAACAGAAAACTAGACAAGCTGTGTGATGGAGTTTGCAGAGTTCATTAAGACTCCGATGGTGGATGGTGTGACACTGAGAAAGCCTTTCAGTAAAGCTGTCGAGGGGACATTGTGTATCACCGGTCACCATCTTATATTGTCATCAAGGAAAACTAATAAAGAGGAACTTTGGGTAGGCAATACAGGGCCTAAATGTTTTTTGTTTTTTTAATAAAAATGACAGACTTTATTGTATGTTAAAATAAATGCTAATTTCAACACCTGATCGATATTATACCTGAAACAGTTTAGTGAAAATGTTTTCTTAAAAACAATCCCATAAATAGCAAAAAACACACTATTTTTAGCTCACCCGTGAGCTGTGACCACTCTTTGTCCGTTGTCAGTCGTCTGTCTGTCGTCAGCATTTAGCTTGTTTACACAATCGAGGCCACATTTCTTGAGCAATCTTAACCAGACTTGCACGCATTTTATATGACCATACGATCTCAGACGATTTTGATAATGGGCAAGATCGGACCAGTAACACCAGAGTTACGGCCCCTGAATTAGCAAAAATGCAGTTTTACATTATGTTAACACGATACAGCTGGCCACATTTCTTGATCAATCTTAACCAAAGTTACACAGTCTTTATTTTTTTTATTATTATTTCATTTTCCTTTTTGTTTTTATTGATTTTTTGTTTTTAACTTTTATTTTCTAATATTTTTTTTTTAATATATATATATATATATATTTTTTAATTTTTTTTTTGGATTTTACGATACATTGGTATGATGTCCATCCAGTTGTGCATATTGCATGTTTTTCCGGTTCGTTAATTTTTGGTGGAGCCCCAATATTATATTTAAACCTAGAGTAGTATAACGAGCAAGAACTGTACAACTCAACATGTTATTTAATTATATGAAAGAAGGTTTTAAGTCAAATGAATGATATTGGATTAATAAATCAAGATGTTAATTTTAATTATTAATACATAATTTAAAATCATTGCTGTTTTTCTCTTTAAAGCAGTAACTGTAGCAATGACTTTTAACCTACAAAGTAAAATCTCAAGTTGCTTGGCATACATTTCACACAGATGTTTCTTCCCAGGCCATCGTAGGTGCAGCCCTATTTATACTATGACTTAAAGACTTAATAGTTACATATCACAAATAGATGCATATACGTTTGTATATATATGTAATAAAACTAAAGTATGAAGTTAATTGAGAAGTGCTGAGGAAGAGTGACAAGGCAAAGACAGTGCTGTTATACTATTTTCGTCTGTTTTAAAGTTAATATCCTGCCATCAACAGGTAAATTATACAACAGATGGACACTGTTTCTAAACCTACTGACGATGCGGTATATATGTATATATTACTTAGGCCATAAAAAATTAATTACCTGGTTCTCAGGCCCGCCCGCATGTCTTTTTTTGGTGCCGCATTGCCGATTTTATCTCAAAAGTAATAAAATAAAAAATTGGAATGCGCTACTGAAATTTCGAGAAAAAAGTTCGGCATCCAAGTTCATTCCGGTTTTTACATGCAGCTACCTCAGGGGAATCCCCTTGTGGGTAGACTGGTGCGCGGCCGACTATCTGCCGCTCTGCTCGCTAGCTTGTGAGTGTTGCAGTCGTACGTGTACCAATCTAGGAGAGTCAGACGCTTGAGACGCTTGGAACTAGTGGGTGCTACAGAACAGGTGATTTATTCAAGCCTCTAATCGACAAAGTCTCACAACAACATGCAACAATGGCAGTGTCATCGAGTCGATTGAAGTTCATGCGTGATCTTATACAAATATACGGACTTATTGTGATTGAAAGAAGCACAAGTCGGGAAGAAATGATAAGGTAATGATCGACAGTAGAGATGAGCTGATCCAACTGGTTATTGCATATGTATTTCGAGATATTTTGCATCAATACATGTATTGGAATTAAAGTTTGGATAAAAAAAAAATCGCCCGCGTGTCTGTTGACCACTGTAAAATTGTAAAAAAAATGTACCCGCCCGCATCTCTTCTCAGAAAAAGTGGCCTGAGAACCAGGTAAGTAATTTTTTGTGGCCTTACATATTTTGACAATATAAATGGCTTTAGCCAGCCAGACCAAACACAAAGACTGGAGCGTCGAATTAAGAGTTACCAACTCATAATTGATTATTCATTTTGCGCATATTCAATTACCAGTATATTAATAACCCAGGAAAAAAAACTTCTTTTGATCGGCACATAATTATACATTATTATATGACCTAAACACCTGGATAGAGTATCTGATAAACGGTTTTTTTGCTTATTTTTCCATTTTTGGGTGGAAGCCCTAATAGTCATTGTCCATTGCAATTTTCAGCTCCTGCACACCAGTGTGGACAGTGTAGAGAAGCGCCTGGTTGGGTCTGGTGGTACGTTGACCATCTGGTGTAAGGACTTTAATCTAATCTGTCTGGACATCCCATTAGCGGAGGACTGTCTTAATGTGGCATCATCTGTGGAACAGCTGTCAAATATAGGTCAGTGCGATAGACAGGTGGGAACAGCTGTCAAATAGAGGTCATTGACAGAAATTTGTCAAATATAGGTCAGTGAGACTGGCAGGTGAGAAATTCTGTCAAATATAGGTCAGTCAGATAGGCAGGTTTGAAATGTTGTCGAATATAGGTCAGTCAGATAGGCAGGTGAGAAATGCTGTCAAATATAGGTCAGTCAGATTGGCAGGTCAGAAATGCTGTCAGATTAGGTCAGCAGTGTATTAGGCAGAAATTCAAGGGTTTGTAAAATTATTTGGAAAAACACGTTAAGTGCCAATTCCTGCCAATTTGGTGTGTCTGGGGCAATTTATTTGTACAGATAAAGGTGAAAAAGGTACATTTTAGATAATTTTTCTTCTATAAATGTATACAAAACATATCAATATTGAGAAAGTAGACTGGAAGTTGTTTGGAAGTGTTTTTTAGAAAGAAAAAAACTCCATCAAATATTGGCCGCGATTTTTCAAAAAACGGCCGTGCAAAAGATGGCTGCACGATTGGCCGACTAATACACTATAGGTCAGTGAGATAGGCAGGTGAGAAATGCTGTTAAATACAGGTCAGTCAAATAGGCAGGTGTGGAATGTTTTAAAATATATGTCAGTCGGATAGGCAGGTGAGAAATGTTGTTTAATATAGGTCAGGCAGGTGTGGAATGCTGTCAGGTATAGGTCATTGAGATAGGCAGGTAAGAAATGCTGTCAAATATAGGTCAGTCAGAGAGGCAGGTGAGAAATGTTGTCAGATATAGGTCAGTGAGATCGGCAGTTGTGAAATGCTGTCAAATATAGTTCAGTGCAATAGGCAGGTGTGAAATGCTGTCAAATATAGGTCATTAATATCTTAATACAAAAAAAAACAATAAGCGCCAGATACAACAAAAAAATCAAAGTGGTGATGAAAACTAGTTTGGTGATAGACATTAGCACCAGGAATATTTGCACAGCGTTGTTTTACCTTAAACCTGACTAAGTTTGTATTTTTTCTAGATGATGTAAGCCTCCAGTACCCATTTTTCTGTCGGCCGCAGTTCGAAATAATGGAGGATGGTTGGCAGGCATTCCATCTTGAGACAGAATGGAGTAGGTATAAAGATTGTGCAGATAAGTGGAGAATATCCCACGTCAACAAGGACTATAAGGTAGGTTCAGTCAAACAGTGGTCAATTTTTAGCCGGATTGCATAGCAAAACCAGGCTTATAGTTTGGCGATTTCCGTCTGTCTGTCCATCCACGTGTTTTGCTGGTTAAAGTTTGTTTTTCCTGGTTTCTCAAAAACAAATTGTTGAAAAGCTTTGAAACTTGGCATAGATGTTCATTATCATTACACAATGTTATATGACAAGAACTATAACTCTGTCTTGTATTTTACCTGGATTATCTGCCCTTTTAACTTAGATTTTTCAGTTAAAATGTTGAATTCGTAATCCAGCATTCGCACCACGGTTGGTGCTTCACTAGTTAAATATGAGGCAGATCTGGGTTGTTTTTAGATCACCTGAGCTGAAGGCTCACAGGTGATCTATTGGGATCACTCTTCGTCCGCCGTCCGTCCGTCGTCGTCGTCGTTAACTTTTACCTCATTAAGACGATAGACCCTTCATTTTTCATTCGATCTTTACCAAACTTTAACTGATTGTTAATATCAATGAAAGCTCGACAAGTTCGAAAACCAGCCAGATCGGACTAGTAACAGCAGAGTTATGGCCCTTGATTGTGTTAAAAATGCTATATTTTATAGTATTTTATAGGGCCTTCATTTTTTATCCGATCATTACAACTTTACCAGATTGTTAATATCAATGAAAGCTCAGACAAGTTCGAAAACCAGCTAGATTGGACTAGTAACAGCGGAGTTATGGTCCTTGAATTAGTTAAAAAAAAATTTTTTAATTACTTCCTTTTTTTAATTTTTTGACGAAACTTAGCAGGAAGCATCTAGTTTTTTTTCCGGTTTTTGATTTTAGAGTTATGGCCCTTGATTTGTTGAAAAATTCTATATTGTATTTTCCTTTGTTAAATCTGTAGCTACTTCATTTTTTATCTGATCTTTCCCGTATTTGTTTACACTGTTAATCACCCCCCCCCCCCCCCCCCCCCCCCCCCCCCCCCCCCCACCCCATGTTAATAAACATCTGTGGGTGAACCCTATTTTCTGAAATCAGGTTCTTTAAATTCACTTTTTCATCTAGTGGTGGGTGTTCAGTTTCGAAAGGGCCTTCCTGGGGTCCCGTGTATGTTTTAATGGAATAGCCTGTAGCAGTTATTAATCTAATACAGTGCATTGGGGTGTATAGAATCATCGGTAGTAAAGATTCATTTTCTGTTTAAATTCATATTTTCAGCGCATGTATTTTAGAGTATTTAAAAAAATTCCAGGCTTGAAGATATATCATATAAGTATACATTTATGCACGGTGAAATGATTTGGTGCAAAATGTAACCGACGCCTCTCAGAAAAAATTGTTCTTCACTACCCGAATGATGTGTGTTTTTGAAATGTCACAATAAACTGAGATATAAATATATGCTGTTATAACAAATGTCGGGGACAAAAGTCAAAATGTAATCATCAAATCAGTTAACTTGTTAAAGGTGGGCACTTCTAGGGATACAATACAATTATGTAAATATTCGTGCAAAAAAAAAAAACTGTTAAAAAATTCGCAGATATAGGACATTAATTTCAGAGATTTGGCTATGGTACAACTAAAAGTAAATCTAAATCAGAAACTAAATAGATTTTCCTTTCAATAACCCAAGTGATTCTGTATCCCATAACCCACTGTATATGACCAGGAAAATTATCCACAGAAATTTATTTTATATATAAATGTAGTTTTGTTCTAGATTTTCAGAAGCTTACTTGTTTTCAGTTTTGCCCGTCCTATCCTCCGGCGGTGTTTGTGCCAAAGTCAATCACAGATGAAATGTTGGTTAAGGTGGCCCAATTCCGCCATAACGGCAGGTTTCCAGTCCTCAGTTACTATCACAGAGACAGTGAGGTAATATATTACATATATCACTAGTTAAGGTTGCCCAGTTCCGCCATAACGGCAGGTTTCCAGTCCTCAGTTACTATCACAGAGACAGTGAGGTAATATATTACATATATCACTTGTTACGGTTGCCCAGTTCTGCCATAACGGCAGGTTTCCAGTCCTCAGTTACTATCACAGAGACAGTGAGGTAATATATTACATATATCACTAGTTAAGGTTGCCCAGTTCCGCCATAATGGCAGGTTTCCAGTCCTCAGTTAATATCACAGAGACAGTGAGGTAATATATTACATATATCACTAGTTAAGGTGGCCCAGTTCCGCCATAATGGCAGGTTTCCAGTCCTCAGTTAATATCACAGAGACAGTGAGGTAATATATTACATATATCACTAGTTAAGGTGGCCCAGTTCCGCCATAATGGCAGATTTCCAGTCCTCAGTTACTATCACAGAGACAGTGAGGTAATATATTAGATATATCACTAGTTAAGGTTGCCCAGTTCCGCCATAATGGCAGATTTCGAGTCCTCAGTTACTATCACAGAGACAGTGAGGTAATATATTACATATATCACTAGTTACGGTTGCCCAGTTCCGCCCTAACGGCAGATTTCCAATCCTCAGTTACTATCACAGAGACAGTGAGGTAATATATTACATATATCACTTGTTACGGTTGCCCAGTTCCGCCATAACGGCAGGTTTCCAGTCCTCAGTTACTATCACAGAGACAGTGAGGTAATATATTACATATATCACTAGTAAAGGTTGCCCCGTTCCGCCATAACGGCAGATTTCCAGTCCTCAGTTACTATCACAGAGACAGTGAGGTAATATATTACATATATCATAAGTTACGGTTGCCCAGTTCCGCCCTAACGGCAGGTTTCCAGTCCTCAGTTACTGTCACAGAGACAGTGAGGTAATATATTACATATATCACAAGTTAAGGTTGCCCAGTTCCGCCATAACGGCAGATTTCCAGTCCTCAGTTACTATCACAGAGACAGTGAGGTAATATATTACATATATCACTTGTTACGGTTGCCCAGTTCCGCCATAATGGCAGGTTTCCAGTCCTCAGTTACTATCACAGAGACAGTGAGGTAATATATTACATATATCACTAGTTAAGGTTGCCCAGTTCCGCCATAATGGCAGGTTTCCAGTCCTCAGTTAATATCACAGAGACAGTGAGGTAATATATTACATATATCACTAGTTAAGGTTGCCCAGTTCCGCCATAATGGCAGGTTTCCAGTCCTCAGTTAATATCACAGAGACAGTGAGGTAATATATACATATATCACTAGTTAAGGTGGCCCAGTTCCGCCATAATGGCAGAGTTCCAGTCTTCAGTTACTATCACAGAGACAGTGAGGTAATATATTACATATATCACTTGTAATGGTGGCCCAGTTCAGTTACAACAACAGATTTCATATAGAGAATCCTAAATAAGTGGTCGTTTAATATTGAATTTATTAAACAGAAAAGTATGTGAAACTGTGCAGAGCAACATGTCAATTTAATCCAGCAAGTATTAAATAGTTACAAATTCTATCATCACCGAACTCCAAAAATGCAACACAGCATACATTTATCAGTGTAGCTGCCTATATATATTGTTGTCTTGTGATGATGTATGTTTTGTATGATAACTCTATGTTGCTTTGGACTTCTCCAGTAGGACACCGGGCAATGGAACTATCTCGACCTTTTCCGTAATCCAGTATATTTACTGGTTACGGATATAGGCAAGGCAATTTAGATTGCAAGGCCAAGCGATACTTAGGCCTTCATTTGCATGTTAATTACATTTTAGTCTAGCGTATTATTAGCTCGACTATTTGAAGAATAAGAGAGCTTATGTAATCACGTCGGCATAAAGGCAGATAAAAGTTTGCTTGTAAGCTGTTGTATGTATCTATAATTTTGGTTTGGAATTTCTCATAGCACTATGCATCTTATTCATATACTTCACCCATATTAGGGCATGGGCTCCATATCTCTGTGTTGTTTTGTTATTTGTTTCGAGCCCCCACCCCACACACACATTCTATGACTATATAATTTATTCTCCTGAAAAAGGAATAATCGAGCTGCGCTGTTCTCCGACAGCTCTTGTGATTTTATGTCATGGCTTTATTACACTCCCACACATCAAGTTATGTGATAATTTAGGTGACATTAACTACTGCTTCCAGGCTGTATTGATGCGTTGTAGCCAGCCACTGACTGGAACCAGTGGACGGAGGTGTAAAGATGACGAGAAACTGGTCAACGCAGTCCTTGGCATCGGCAAGGGTGCCAAGCGCGGATACATTGTAGACACACGCTCACCAAGCTATGCAAAGGCAGAGCAGAAAACAGGTTTGGCAAAGTTGTTTTCTTAGTCATATGCTTGTAAACTGATGCATTTCGTAATTAACTTGCTGCGTTTTGATTTCCTGTTCAAATATGTTAAAAATCAGAGGAATCCACTTTTCAGTAAAAGAAGAGGGATCCTTTATTTCTCTGTATCCTCTTCCTGTCTCTGAACAAATGCAAATGCATTTTCTCTGTTTGTGCATTTAAACGCACGCATTCTGCTGTGTTAAGTGATGCACTTCCGTGAATTTAAATGAACGCAGTTTCATTTATAAACGCTGAATACATTCAAGAACACAAATGAATGCATTATAAAAATAAAATGCAAACGGAGCGCAAGTGGAGCACAAACAGAATACATCTATGGGGTACTTGAATGCAACTGGGTCTGTAATGCCACTAAGGAACCGAAATAATTTGTTGATAACCATTAAACAACATTATATCTCTCACTCATAACTTTTACAGCCACAACACATTTAAATTGAAAGCATACAACTTGTCCAGCGCCCCTGTGGGCGAGGGGTTAACGACGGTCCGTTGTAAACCTCACCTCTCACCACTGTGGGTTTGAATTGGGAGCTCGACTTGTGAGGAAGTGTCGATTCTTACGGATAGCGAGAGGTGTACAGTATACAGTACTGGTTCTACCCAGGAAAAGTGGGTGGTCAGCCTCCACCACAAAAGAATCGACCGTCATATATAACCTTACATGTGTTGAAAATGACGTAAAACACCATACAAACAAGCATACAAACTGTCCACCTGGATCCAATGGTTAGGATAATATACAATATTAAAAAAAAATTGAATATAACTAAAGCAACAATATCTTAAATTTTGTAGTTAATACTGGAAAGATTTGAACATAATTATCTGGATGAAGAATTCCCATGTGTCGAAGTTTAATGTATTTTGGAATTAAATGTAATTTATTAACAATTTAATTAACAGGTGGTGGATATGAACCTGAGGCGCATTATTCCCAGTGGAAACGACTCAATCAGTCGATAGAAAGGCGACAAGTGTTACATGAGTCACTCATTAAAATGATAGAAGGTAATAAAGGACATTATTTGTCAAAACATCAAAGTAAAATTGATGGAAGGTTCATGTCACTGTATAAAAAGGTAAAACATGTAATTTGGGTTTAAAAATACAAAGGCAATCCCTCATTAAATTGTTTTATTGACCATTTATTATTGATTGGCCAAGCACTCAGATTAACATATGTCTTGACTCATTTGATTGGTCAGTCACTTAGATTAACCTATGTCTTGACCCATCTGATTGGTCAATCACTGAGAGTAACCTATGTCTTGACTCATTTGATTGATCAATCCCTCAGATTAACCTATGTCTTGACTCATCTGATTGGTCAAGCACTTAGATTGACCTATGTCTTGACTCATCTGATTGTTCAATCACTAAGAGTAACTTATGTCTTGACTCATTTGATTGGTCAATTACTCAGTTTAATCTATGCCATGACTCATTTGATTGATCAATCACACAGATTAACCTATGTATTTACCTATCTGATTGGTTAGTCACTAAGATTAACCTATGTATTGACTTTTATGATTGATCAATCACTCAGATTAACCTATATCTTGTCTCAGATTAACCTATATCTTGTCTCATTTGATTGGTCAGTCACTCAAGTATCCTATCTCTTGACTCATCTGATGGGTCAATCACTCAGAGGTCAAATCCCCGTCTTGGTGTTGTGAGAGGATACTAAGATCGTCCATTTGAACACATGGCTTTTCCTGGCTTCTCTGGATTCTTCCCATGTCAAGACCATGTTAATGCTGTCATTCGCGCCATCAAGCATGATTTGTATAAGCATTTATCTGGAGTTACCTGTCAATAAATGCCGAGTTTAATAATCAGATCAACTTTTTTCTTCAAAATGTAGTCATTATTTTGATGTTATTTAACTTTAATCATTAAATAAACAGTTATCTCACTGTACTTAATCTATCTTGATTTATTCCTAATTTCAGCATGTATGGACACAAATTCCACGATGGACAAATGGTTATCGAAGCTCGAGTCAAGCAACTGGCTCAGTCATATAAAGGACATTATGACGTGTTCCTGCCTAGTCGCCCAGTGTATTGATAAAGATGGTAAGTGTTTGAGCCAAGTAACGTGACTTTAGCGCTACTGATCAGACATCTGTAGAGCTTATTTGTTTGCACGGTGTCTGTTGTTCGTGTGTCTACTTTCATAAAACTACAAAACTATATTGATGAATAATAATTCAAATATGACTGTTTAAATTATAAAGTAAAACATCATTCTCAGCATCATCATCATCATCATCATCATCATCGTCATACCATATAATCATCTTCATCATCATCAACTACATCATCATCATTGTCATCATATTCATTATCATCATCATCATCAGTACAACATCATAATCACACCGTCATCATCATCACCACATCCTTCCCATCCTTCATTTATATTATCACTTACACGTATATTTCAGCTGCGTGTGTGCTGGTCCATGGCTCAGAAGGAGTAGATTCCACATTGCAGGTTACCTCCCTTGCACAAGTTATTCTGGATCATGACTGTAGGACATTTACAGGGTATGAGAATTAGTGATGTACCTATTAATCAATTGTAACCTTGGGCATCCTATTATGATCATTACATGGTCCGAGTATTAACTTTCATTCCCCATCCAACCCCTTCTCCAAGAAGCGAAAACGGGGTTGGCTGGGGTATAAAATAAAACCTTAATTTCAGCTTTTTGCTTAAAAAGTTTGCATGTTGTTAAATTAAAACATTAATAGGTCATTTTAAACAGGTAATCACATTTTTTCAGTTAAAAATGATTTTAAACAAATTTGATTGTCGAAATATCCGTTATAAAATCCTGTTAATATAAGCTGTCCCATCACTTAATGGAATTAAGGCAGGATCACATATAATCGATCATCGGCAAAATATAAACAAGCACTTTAATTAACATGATTTATGTTATAAATAGAAATAAACATGGTTATCCAGGAGACAACAGTTAGGAAATACACTCGTGAAAATGAATTTATATTAATTCATATTGATTATAGTTATTTTGCTGATTAAAATGAAATTTCAATGGCTTAAGAAACAAGACATGAAAGAATACATACCTAATCAGAAATTATTCTAAGTTAAGACCTGAAACTCGGATTAAAAAAACATTCACATGTTATACTTCATCTTGACTAACTCATTATAACCAATGATTGATCTGTTACATCCAACCGATTGTAACAGATGATCGATAGTAAATTTCATCCGATTGCCCATCTCTAAAGACAATTTACTGATGTCATTCCTACTTCAATATTTGGTTTATTTTAATCCTGTTTTGTTATTTTGTCCAAAAACAATTAGAGATCATATAGTCCCCGCTTTGTGCATCCGTCCAATCGTCTGCCTGTCCTGCATTATGGGACAAGGGTCTAGGGTTCGAGTTGTTGTTGTAGCAATGACAAACAGTTGAAACAGTTTACTATTGCAGTGTCTGTTAAATACTGAATTTATTAAACGAGTTGGATAATATCGTGATGCGAGGCTGTGCCAAGCATCATATCAGTTTTATCAAACAAGTTTAATCAATTCAGCCTTAAATAGGCACGAGTGTGAGATTATAGTTATATTAGGTCCAAGAAAGCCTCATAAACAACAGTTATAGCTTCCTGCATGTATATATAAAGTTGTGGGATGTTGACTAGGTCGTCTCCGTACAACAACAAACAATGCAACTACCTCGTCGATTTTCTTCAGAAATGTGCGAGTTTACGTCCACTCGAAATTGGAAAGAACCTCGAAATTTAATGCCCACCAAATAAAATGATTCCACAGTATTCTGTTTAATACTGTTTTTCTCGACTAAGATCAGATCTTTTTATTCTTCTATATGCTCATGTAGTAGCATTTACTCTGAATAAGAATTTAGTTTGCCTCAATCTGAAATGAAAAATATTGGCTAATGATAAATTGAAGTGTTAATTGTACACTTACTGTCATACCATAAGGTTTATAGTTCCTCTGACATAAAAGGCAAAATGGTGCACGGGCTATTATTTGAAAGAACAAATTGGGATTTCTTCTCTAATTTTGAGGTCCAAATAGAGCAAGGACGCCTGTTTGGTGATAGAAGTGTCAATTAAATTTCTGTGTCTAATTTTAGTTTTGGCGTCTTTGATAGCGCATGAGTGACACTGGTTTGATAGAATTTGGTGATAAACATTTTATCTTGTCGTCTTTTACAGTTTTGAGGCCCTGATAGAGCGAGAGTGGCTGCAAGCTGGACATCCGTTTGGTGATAGATGTGCCAAATCTGCCCACGCCATCACCAAACAGAGACAGGAGTCACCTGTGTTTTTACTCTTCCTTGATTGTGTATGGCAGGTAAGGTCCTTTCACTTCACATCAACCTTCAAATTATGCTACATCAATTTTTGTGGATTTTAGTTTAGAAAATCCTGCCTTCCGCAAATCATGTGGTTACGTCGAAATAATTTTAACTGTATATAATTAAGAACACGTCGTTGTAGCCAGTCGTTTTTCCCTCCGTGAGTTCGCTTTTTTTTTACCGACGGCAAAGTTGGTCGCCGTTAGATTGACAATTTCGCTTTGTTTTCACACTCGAGCGAAGTGGAACTAACCGTTATTTTGAGCTGTTTGTATGTTTAAGGACAAGTTATACGCTGCAGGGAAGGGATTATCATAATTGCTTTGATCGATCACCGCAGAAATACCACGGGAGCTTGATTGGATACTCTTGTGATATCCTCCGGAGCGAATCTCGCACCTAGCCATTTTTGTTTACAGTTGGAAACGGTTAAAACACGCTGCTTTATTGAGTTTTTTGCCTTATCCAATGAGATTGCATATAGCTTAATAATTGGCCAATCGTAGCATCCGTTATAGTCGGACACACATGTGTTACAAACATGGTCAACAGTCTTCCAACAATTGATGCCCTGATTGAAACAACAAGCAATTATCTAATTATCGGCGGTTAATAAACAGATTAGTAGGATATAACTGGACAGGATTAAAAGGTGCGAATCGGTGAGTAATCCAATCAAAAGATGTTTTCGTTACTGAGCAATTAGTTTGCAAACAATGAATTAATAATGTTCTAAGTTGTCCCCAATTATTTTCCCAATTGTTTACTAATTACGATCTAGGCAAATAAAGAACTTGATTAGTACATTCACCCTCATTATACTTAGATCATGTCTTTACAAAATTGGTTTTCTAGCGGGTCGCCTAAACCTGGTTTTAAACGTAAACTTGATGATGATTTCATAGAAAACGATGACATTTTGACTCCAGCAAAACATAAATGTACAAAGGAACTTAATCAGAATGCGTTTTACTGGTATATACTTGATGATTCTGATGCTAATGCTGATAATGAGAGGTCACGAAAATAAATCTAAGGCAACAAATCATGCAAGACATGCTTGTAAGTTTTTTTCTGGTTTTATTTAATATAGATATAAAAGTCCAACATGAAAATATTTATTTAAGTCAAAGAAAGTGTAAGCTGTCCAGTTTTTAATTACATAATAATACAAAATAAACACTGACTGAATTAAATGTTTATACTTGATTTAATGATTGAAATATGAAATACAAAAGAGCAATATGTTTCTAACTTGTTTCTAAAGTAAATGTGAGATGTGTGAGATAGGAAAAAAGGATTGCATTTTGTTTTTGAAAATAAATATTTTGTAAATTAAAGTACTTTGTATCTAGATTAAAGCAGTATCATATACTTAATCTTATATTTTATTTGTTTATTTTTTCCAGCTCAACACCACTTGATGGCTGTAACCAGATCAAAGCTGAAAGAACAACAGCCTATGCAGAAGCTGGACAAGGACGCCGCCATTATATTGGATTATCTGAAGGTAGCCTACTACATAGCGAAGCGCGAACTTCCAAAAGAAAAATTTAAACACCAGTTTGAATTAGTTGGAAACTTAGTGTAACAACATTAGAAGGTAGTTTGACGTACACCAGCCCAAATTGTGTTTCTGAGTTTCGTTCGGCTATCGCCAGCGTCATTCTCGAAGATACTGTTAGTTCAGTAACAGGGTTTTACAGTTTAATACTCGATGAGAACACTGATCGTGCAAACAGCAAGAGGCTTGTGATCTACGTGCAATCGTTATCGGCTAGTGATGTGGACTGTAAATTCTTATCCAATGTGGAAATATCAGAAGGTACTGCAAACGCTGAAGTGCTAGTCAACAAATTTGTGAAAGAATTAAGTGATAAGGGTCTGGACATTAGAAAGTTTGTTGCGATAGATACTGATGGCGCTAGTGTGATGACTGGTAGACACAATGGTGTGGGGACTAGGTTGAGAAGGGAGTGTCCAGCGTTAGTTGGGGTACACTGTGCAGCACATCGGTGTGTTTTGCCAAGTCAGTTGACCAGCTACGGCACAACTCTCGAGTTGTCAGCAATATATTCTTCTACTTTTCGGGATCGAGCTTACGCATGCACACGCTTCCAGAAATACAGCAACTGTTGAATTTGCCTAGTCTCAAGTATGTAGAACTTCACTCAATCAGATGGCTCAGCCTCGAACACTCTGTTGAAGTTATTTACCGCACATACCAGGTGCTCTGTATGGTACTGGGTCATGAATCAACAATCAACACAATGGCTAAAGTATTGTATGAAGAAGTCTGCCAGTTCAGGTTCATAGCCATAACACACCTGTTGATGAATGACTGCCATTTCTTGGACGTCTCAACAAAATGTTCCAAACTAAAACTGTGGACTTCAGCAAAGTAAAGCCTGTGGTGGATAGCATGTGACGCATTGAGTTATCTTGTTAAGGTTGAAGGCGTGTTTGTAGCGAAACTTCAACACTTCATTGTTGAGGATGGAGACAGTGGGATGTACAAACGACCAGTCTCAGAAAGTGAAAGCATTGATTCAGGAGAATATTGAGTTTGATGGTGTTGATGATGATGTTAGTGTATGTGACGGTGTTGATGATGATGATGTTAGTGAATGTGACGGTGTTGATGATGATGATGTTAGTGTATGTGACGGTGTTGATGATGATGATGTTAGTGTATGTGACGGTGTTGATGATGATGATGTTAGTGTATGTGACGGTGTTGATGATGATGATGTTAGTGTATGTGACGGTGTTGATGATGATGATGTTAGTGTATGTGACAGTGTTGATGATGATGATGTTAGTGTATGTGACGGTGTTGATGATGATGATGTTAGTGTATGTGACGGTGTTGATGATTATGATGTTAGTGTATGTGACGGTGTTGATGATGATGATGTTAGTGTATGTGACGGTGTTGATGATGATGATGTTAGTGTATGTGACAGTGTTGATGATGATGATGTTAGTGTATGTGACGGTGTTGATGATGATGTTAGTGTATGTGACGGTGTTGATGATGATGATGTTAGTGTATGTGACGGTGTTGATGATGATGATGTTAGTGTATGTGACGGTGTTGATGATGATGATGTTAGTGTATGTGACGGTGTTGATGATGATGATGTTAGTGTATGTGACGGTGTTGATGATGATGATGTTAGTGTATGTGACGGTGTTGATGATGATGATGTTAGTGTATGTGACGGTGTTGATGATGATGATGTTAGTGTATGTGACGGTGTTGATGATGATGATGTTAGTGTATGTGACGGTGTTAAGATGAAATACTATGTACAGCAGAAGAACATGCTAACAACAGTGACGGAGAAGTATGTGAACAAAATTGTGGAAAATCTTCAAGACCGATTTGTTGATTCAGAGCTAGTCGTTGATTCAGAGCTAGTGGATGCAATGAAAATTCTGGTCCCTGGGAATATCGCAAAGTTAGGGAATGGTGAAGTTGTAAAGTATGGTGAGGCAGAGTTAGATACCTTGTTGACTCAGATCGACATCAACAAAGATAAATGCAAAGCAGAATACCGCAAGTACAAGTGCCTTGTGCTAGGCAACTACAAGGACCAGTCTTTGTGGACATATCATGTACTGTTAGGGGATCGTACAACATGTCAACACTTCTAGAATGTTGTGCTATCGTGCCAATGACAACAGCACAATGTGAAAGGGAGTTCTCAACTCAAAACAGGATTAAGTCTAATTACAAAACAAGGCTGAGTTCTGAGATCATCAATGATCTCACCAGGATTTCTGAAGACGGACCAGCCATGAGTCAGTTTGACTTCCCCAGAGTGCTAAAGAAATGGAAATCGCAGAAGGTGCGCAGTTTATACAAGGGTTAAATTAGAAATGAGCTGTGGCAATTATCAAATGAACATAATAACAACTAGTATTAAAGAAGTATTATAAACAGTATACAGTTATCACATGTGTGTTTGGGGAACAGTCAAAACTGTTTTCCCGAGGTGGAGGGGATGGCAGTGTGAACTGTTTCCCGAGGCCGATAGGCCGAGCACTGACATCCCCGGACACCAAGGGAAAACAGTTTTGACTGTTCCCCAAACACACATGTGATAACTGTTTTATTACCTGATTAATGTTACTGTACGAAACAGTGAAAATGAAAATTTGTTTTATAATGGGAACCTATGGTGAAAAAAGCAAGTGATTGGAAGAATTCCAGCACGTGAGGGAAACAGTCGAAACTAAAGCCCGGTAACAGTTCGTTTTCACCGGGAACAGTCTTTTCCTTAGTGAATTAGCAAGAAATGACGATATAGCATTTATATAGGAAATCAGGTAATAATAATAAATGATTGTGACAAATGAGTGTGATGAAACTGTGTTGTCTTTGAAGGAGTAGGTTTTAGGTTTTATAGTTTATTAAAGTCTCGTCATAGTACAGTATTATATACAATAAAACATTAACATATGATTTTAACTATGCCATTCTAAAAGAATTATAAGAGACTATATGAAAATAAATTTCATTTACAGCAATAACATAATATGACAAATTGCACTTAAGTGATTGCATCTGAACTATTGCACCAGCCTTGTCATCAGACTCACAAATAGCTGAAGCAATAACCAAAAAGAACCAACCACAAATGTTTTATTACTATCACAACATATATATATCATAGAATAAACTGTTTCAGGAGTATGATGATGGTGCTTGATAATTAACATATGAAATTAAAATGTTTTTGAATGTTTAATCATAACCTTTTAGATAGAACACAGCTGATAAATGTATATATGTTATTTTGCCCCGTGCAGATCCCTTTGGATGGGTAGGCAGAGGGGTAGAATCCCCCAAATTCATGTTCACTTATCCTTTTGTGTTCATGTTCATTAAAGATCTTCATCATGATCCCTGCATTGTTTCAGGTGCCATCTTGCTCACATTAAAAGAGCAATGGCAGAAAAACAATAAACGTGGCTCCAGCGTGAATGGAGTTTCTACGATAGAATTTGCAGAAACTCTGCAGTTCAGAGCGAGAAGGTTCTAGGCCCATTTTCCATATTTTGTCTCGATGTACATGGAAGATGAGCCTGGCATGTTCATGCCTGTTAGGCGCCATATAACCTATCATGTGTTGGTGCGCCTTAAAACCCAATTCAATTCAATTCAAAAATGTTGTTATGATTTGAATGAGGAATGAGGAGGTATAAGGATGATGGTTGATGATGATGAAAACTTGAAATGAATTTAAATGTTTCAGATGATGACTGGGATAGCTGATAAATGTATATGAGCCGAAACACGCGAAAATGACCCTTCAGACAAAATTGTGACATTTTATGTTTTTTGATGATTATGAATCTTGGTGATTTTCACTTTAAAATTCTCTTTATTTCGTGTTGATATCTTCATTAAAAATGATTTTATCTCAATTTGAAAATTAAAGATTGTACTCGCCATTAATTATGACGTTGACGTTAGCGTCTTGGACGACGTCGTTGATTAAATAACACCAACAAATATAAACAGTTATCATTTTCTATTGCATCAACTATTTATATTAAGAAAACATATTCACGATGATATAATAACTAGGTAAAACACGGAAGTGATGAGAAATTTGATTAGTAAGTAACTGATTACCGGCCTACGTCATAAATTGTTACTTTATGACGTTGTCGTCTGAACGTCCGAAGGGACGTTTTCGTGTGTTGCGGCTCATATATGTGTTATTTTGATTTGAATTCAGAATGATGTGCTATTAAATGATGATCAATAAACATAGTATTAAATTAACGTTGAATTTGCAAAAAAAATGGTGTTATGAAATCATTCTTTCTGATAAAGGTATGGTACAAATGCAGTTACCCTCTGCTGTTACTAAGTACAAGTGTTTAAAACCCTGTCATTTTAAAACGAACAAAACGGTTATGATTAATAACCTAGCATGCGCTTAAATTTCTTTGTCTCCCTCACTTCTCCCTATTTTTCTGTCACTTCTCCCTATTTTCTCTGGAGGGAGAAGTGACCTCCCTAAAATCCAGGCCTTTGAACCCTGTGTAGCTATACCCCTACTTTCACAAAGTGAAGTTGCTATATAGGAATCGCGTTGTCCATTGCGTCCCATCCCGTCACGTAACACATTTTTGTCCCGCTCCTCGCGTTTGTCGCGACGTGCAACACATTTTTATTACTTGCATTTCTCAAACAGTTTTGAATGGGTCGTGGCTCGTTCCCAAACTTCTTCTTGGAGCTTGACTTGCAAGTGAGGAAGAGTCGATTCTTACTGATGGCGGGAGATGTACAGTACTGGTTCTACCCAGGAAAAGTGGGTGTTCTACCTCAACCACAAAAAAAATCGACCGTCATGTATATGAATCTTACATGTGTCGAAAATGATGTACAAACAAGCCCAAACTTCATATACTCATAACAACTGATGACCTTATGTCCCTCTACATCACCCATTGTTGATTGCCTAATTTATTACAGAATTATGGCCCTTTGTTTGACTTAGAATAAAAAAAGCGGGGATATTCATCACCTTGAGTGATAGTTCTAATTTCATGGTGAGCCCTTTAATGCATTGACAAGGTATTGAGTGGTTTGGCGTTTGTGGTTTTCCTATACATAACCAACGGGTTGCTGGTATAAGATGTAGCCAGGTAAAACGGTGCTTAAGACTGAGCAAAGACTCAGCAAATCACTTACAACTTCACTGGCAATGGTTGGGAACAATAGTCATTAATTGTGTCATCAATAGTCATTGTGTCATAAAAAGTCATTAATTGTGTCATCAATAGTCATTAAGTGTCATCAATAGTCATTAATTGTGTCATCAATAGTCATTAATTGTGTCATCAATAGTCATTGTGTCATCTTTAGTCATTAATTGTGTCATCAATAGTCATTAAGTGTCATCAATAGTCATTAATTGTGTCATCAATTGTCATTAATTGTGTCATCAATAGTCATTAAGTGTCCTCAATAGTCATTAAGTGTCCTCAATAGTCATTAATTGTGTCATTAATTGTGTCATCAATAGTCATTAATTGTGTCATCAATAGTCATTAATTGTGTCATCAATAGTCATTAATTGTCATCAATAGTCATTAATTGTGTCATCAATAGTCATTAATTGTGTCATCAATAGTCATTGTGTCATCTTTAGTCATTAATAGTGTCATCAATAGTCATTAAGTGTCATCAATAGTCATTAATTGTGTCATCAATAGTCATTAAGTGTCATCAATAATTGTGTCATCAATAGTCATTAATTGTGTCATCAATAGTCATTGTGTCATCAATAGTCATTGTGTCATCAATAGTCATTAATTGTGTCATCAATAGTCATTAATTGTGTCATCAATAGTCATTGTGTCATCAATAGTCATTAATTGTGTCATCAATAGTCATTGTGTCATCAATAGTCATTAATTGTGTCATCAATAGTCATTGTGTCATCAGTAGTCATTAATTGTGTCATCAATAGTCATTAAGTGTCATCAATAGTCATTAATTGTGTCATCAATTGTCATTAATTGTGTCATCAATAGTCATTGTGTCATCAATAGTCATTGAGTGTCATCATTAGTCATTAATTGTGTCATCAGTAGTCATTAATTGTGTCATCAATAGTCATTAATTGTGTCGTCAATAGTCATTAATTGTGTCATCAATAGTCATTAATTGTGTCATCAATAGTCATTGTGTCATCAATAGTCATTAATTGTGTCATCAATAGTCATTAATTGTGTCATCAATAGTCATTAATTGTGTTGTCAATAGTCATTAATTGTGTCATCAATAGTCATTGTGTCATCAATAGTCATTAAGTGTCATCAATAGTCATTAATTGTGTCATCAATAGTTATTAATTGTGTCATCAATAGTCATTAATTGTCATCAATAGTCATTAAGTGTCATCAATAGTCATTAAGTGTCATCAATAGTCATTAATTGTGTCATCAATAGTCATTAAGTGTCATCAATATTCATTAATTGTGTCATCAATAGTCATTAATTGTGTCATCAATAGTCATTAATTGTGTCATCAATAGTCATTTATTGTGTCATCAATAGTCATTGTGTCATCAATAATCATTAATTGTATGATGTGTGTTTATAATGCGAGACACTGCATCGTAGTAGATAATATGCGGAAGTGGTCTGAATGCCTTTTCCAGGTAGGTACAAACATCGTAAGTCAACTTTCCAGCATGGAACACCGATTTTCATTGTCTGGAACCCTGTAGACAGAAATGTGTTGGTTCGTCGTCTAGCGCGTCTGAAGTATGTATGCAGTGACCAGTAGCCAAGTAGTGGCATAGTGGCTTGACTGGAGTACCATAGAGTACTATGGGCAGGCTGCTTCACAATAATAGACAGTAATATATGACATATCACCAATGTCCCAGAAACAGTCCACCCTATGGGGAAAAGGGGAGAGATCAGGCAAACTGTGGATGAACCGCGAGCGTCGTCCTAGAAACGGAGTATTCAGCAATATTTCTTCAGAAAGTATGTCACGACAGATAGCCATCAAGTAAGAGGGACAACAGCAGGGCTGTAAGGGGAAGCAAGCAGTTCCCGTGCTTGTTTTTGTCTGTTTACAGATATGGCAGCATTTCCCACATTTGTTTATGTCTGTTTACAGATTAGCAGAAGTTTCCACCTTTATGTCTGCTTTATACAGATATGATAGCAGTTCCCACATTTGTTTATGTCTGTTTACAGATTAGCAGAAGTTTCCATCTTATGTCTGCTTTATACAGATATGATAGCAGTTCCCACATTTGTTTATGTCTGTTTACAGATTAGCAGAAGTTTCCACCTTTATGTCTGCTTTATACAGATATGATAGCAGTTCCCACATTTGTTTATGTCTGTTTACAGATATGGCAACAGTTCCTATGTTTGTTTATATCTGTTTACAGATATAGAAACAGTTTCCATATGTGTGGATGTCTGTTAACATGTTTGTTTATGGGTTTTTTATGTCTGCTTACAGATATGGCAGCAGTTCCCATATTTGTTTATTTCTGTTTACAGAAATGGCAGTAATTCCCACATTTGTTTATATATATTTACAGAAATGGCAGTAATTCCCACATTTGTTTATAGGTGTTTACACATATGGCAGCAGTTTGCAAGTTTGTTTATGTCCATTTACAGATATGGCAGCACTCCCAACATTTTTTTGTCTGTTTACAGATAATGCAGCAGTTCCCACAGGTGTTTCTGTCTTTACAATTCCCATGTTTGTTTTATGTCTGTTAACGGATACGGCAACCATTTCCATTTCCGTTTGTGTCTATTTACAGATGTGACAACAGTTCCCATGTTTAACATATCCCCCGTTTATTTATGTCCATTTACAACAGTTGCCACATGTGATCATGTCTGTTTATAGATATGGCAACAGTTCCCATGATTGTTCATGTCTGTTTACAGATATGGCAACAGTTCCCATGTTTGTTCATGTCTGTTTACATATCCCACGTTTATTTATGTCCATTTACAGATATGGCAACAGTTTCCATGTTTGTTCATGTCTGTTTACATATCCCACGTTTATTTATGTCCATTTACAGATATGGCAACAGTTCCCACATGTGTTCATGTCTGTTTACAGATATGGCAACAGTTCCCACATGTGTTCATGTCTGTTTATAGATATGGCAACAGTTCCCATGATAGTTCTTGTCTGTTTACAGATATGGCAACAGTTCCCATGATAGTTCTTGTCTGTTTACAGATATGGCAACAGTTCCCATGATAGTTCTTGTCTGTTTACAGATATGGCAACAGTTCCCATGATAGTTCTTGTCTGTTTACAGATATGGCAACAGTTCCCATGATAGTTTTTGTCTGTTTACAGATATGGCAACAGTTCCCATGATAGTTCTTGTCTGTTTACAGATATGGCAACAGTTCCCATGATAGTTCTTGTCTGTTTACAGATATGGCAACAGTTCCCATGATAGTTCTTGTCTGTTTACAGATATGGCAACAGTTCCCATGTTCGTTCGAGTTTACTGAAGACTTCCTCATCCTCCTGTGTGAGCATGCTTATTCATCACAGTTTGGTAAGTATTCTTCTTACAGTTGGTAACTCTTAATTCAGCGCTGCAGTTTAGGGGTTTGGCCTGGCTGGAAATAAGCCGTTTATATTGTGTCTATATTGTTTGAATTCTCAAAATATGTAAGTTACATATATACCTCATCATCAGTAGGTTTAGAAACCGTGTACGTAAGTTGTAAAATTTGACTGTGGTTGGCAGGATAGCTACTTTAAAAGATTTTCTTCTTTGAAACCACAGTTATACCTCAACAGACGGATACAACTATCTAACTATCATTGGCCCGGGGTCTGTCCTGACCCCTGGGGACATAGCCCCTGTGTCATAACTTGAAATCCATTGAGATCATCCCCACCCTATAACCATATATACACTTACTGGTTATGAACAAACGGATTCAACCATCCAACCAGCATCGGCCTCGGGGTCTATTCCAATCACTGGGGACATAGCCCCTCCATCATAACTTGAAAACCGTTGGGATCTCCACCATATAACCCTATATACACTTAATGAGCATGAACCGAAGGATGCAACCATCCAACCGGCTTTGGCCCCGGAGTCCATCCCCACCCATGGGGACATAGCCCTTGGTTATAACTTGAAAACAGTTGAGATCCCACACTATAACCATATATACACTTATTTACTGCTTTAAGGCAGGCGTTGGAATTTGCGATGGTGCGCCGTCGACTGCAGGATCTATTCTTTTATGAAATAAGCTTTATTGACAATTGTTTCATATTTACAAAGACCATCAGGTGAGTGATTCAGGGCCATTTTGGCCCTCTTGTTTTGTTATTGAACATTTACATGTAGGCGAGACATTTTAATCTATCATGCATTGTACTCGCACAATGAATATCTTATTTAATTAACGCAGCAACACATTAATATATTAATGTCTCGAGCCTGAAAAGAAATGCTATCAGTTGGTGTTTTTCCTGCTATGTTATTTTGCAATGATAAACCACCCTTTGGGCTATCATGTTCACATTGTTAATTAACTGACATTATTCGGATTTCTGTTCGAGCATAAATTATTGGCTCTAGGGTATAAGCATTGTATATTAAACAATGATTTGAGATAATTGGAACTTTCCAGTTCTGTTTGAAAGGAACGAAGCTTAAAGAAATCAGGTGATCTAATTGGATGGCACATTGTCTGCGTCCGTTCATCGTCCATTTATGAACTTCCACCTCATTAAGCCCATAGAACCTCTATTTTTGTCTCGCCTTTTCGAAGAAAAAAGAGACATAGGTGTTGCTTCTTCAGCGGTGGCGAAGGTGTCAACATTCGAGTTTTGCGTTTAGGTCATTTTCTTACAAACTTTATGTACTAGACCTTTCAGATTTTGCTTATAGTTGTATCTTGGGAGGTACATCACAACGTGACAAAGAAAATGTGGAAGTGACCATGACCCTCCAAGCAAAGGGCAGATAACTTAATAATTTTTACCTTCAACCTTTGCATTTAGGTCACTTTTTCACAAACAATATGTACTAGACCTTTCAAACTTTTCTTATAGTTGTATCTTGGGTGGTACATTGCAACATGACAAAGCAAATGTGGAAGTGACCTTGACCCGCCAAGCAAAGGGCAGATAACAATAACTTTTACCTTCAACTTTTGCGTTTAGGTTAATTTCTCACAAACTCTATGCACTAGACCTTTCAAACTATGCTTATAGTTGTATCTTGGGTGGTGCATCACAATGTGACAAAGCAAATGTGGATGTGACCTTGACCCTCCAAGCAAAGGGCAGATAACCGTATAATATTTACCTTCAACTTCGACGTTTAGGTCACTTTTTCACAAACTTTATGCTTTAGACCATTCAAACTTCGCTTATAGTTGCTTCTTGGGTAGTACATCACAACATGTCAAAAAACAAATGTGGATGTGACCTTCACTCCAAGCAAAGGGCAGATAACTTTAGTTTTTGCATTTACATCACTTTCTCATGAACTATTATGCACTAGATGCTTTAAACCTAGTTTATGGCTTAATCTTTAGAAGACAAAACATTCTACTTTGACATATTTGTGTCTTGGGTTGTGCATCTGTTGAATGCATGGATTTCATCTATAACTCTGACCTTCTTTTTGGAGCTGATGATTTTTTTTTGATTTTTTGTTTTTATAGAATGGCATTTTGTTTTTAAACAAATGCGCTTAAATGTCATCTCAGCCCCTGCGAAACTCTGTTCTTATACTCAAGAACAGTTCATGAACAGTTCTAGAACATTAAGAACAGTTCCTGAACTGTTCTTGATTCATTGTTCTAGAACATATGTTCTTAATATGTTCTCGAACACTTTCAAGAACTATTGAAGAACATTTCAAGAACCTTTAAATAGAGAAAATGTTCTAAAAATATTCTTGAACAATTTCAAGAGCAAATCAAGAACAGTTTAGGAACTTCAGGAGTTCCTGAACTGTTCTTAATTTGTTCTTGAACAATTTGAAGAACAAATGAAGAACCGTTCAGGAACTTCAAGAGTTCTTAAACCGTTCTTAATTAGTTCTTAACTCTAAGTGTTCTTAAACGTTAAGAGTTAAGCACTAATTAAGAACAGTTTAAACCCTTGAAGTTCCTAAACTGTTCTTCATTTGTTCTTGAAATTGTTTAAGAACAGTTTTAGAATATCTTCTCTATTTAAAGTTCTTTTAATGTTCTTTAAAATGTGAACTAAATTCCTTTAAATAGGAAATGTAATTAAGATGTGCTTAAAATATCGACAAATGTGTTATCTTAATAGGAATGTAGCTACAAATCGATTACATCTGTGCAAATGTAAATATACATTAAATTAGTAAGCAAGTCACAATATTAACCACCTAATAAACTATTGTGATCTTCCATTATTAGTCGCACTACTTACTGATACAGCGTTTGAAAAAGGCATTATTTTTGTAATGCTGACAGGCACAGGTATTATAATGAAATATGAAATTTCTTTGTTTTAAGTAGCTTGAACACACCCCAAGTATACATAGATGGCTTTTGCTGGGACATGTAAACAATTATCCATAAACTTGGTATAAAAAGACATTTATTTTGTAGCACTTCAGTTTTGTGTTGATTAAATTAAAGTTCAAAAGTTTCAAATCTTTTGAGTATTTCCACAAAACAACATCATTTTATTACACTATTTCGAGAACAGGTTTTTCCATAACAAACTGAATGTTTATGAATGTTGTTTAACGGCTCATCAACACAGTATAGATTATAAGAAAAATTACAGTTCTTGAAATGCTCTTCAATAGTTCTTGAAAATGTTCAATGTTCAAGAACATATTAAGAACCTGTTCTAGAACAATGAATCAAGAACAGTTCAGGAACTGTTCTTAATGTTCTAGAAATGTTCATGAACTGTTCTTGAGTATAAGAACAGAGTTTCGCAGGTGTTCATCTTCATTAATTAAACAAATACATACTACTATTAACAAACAAATATATGATCATTATTGCATGAACAGTTTAATACAATAACATTATCTGGAGTTTAAAAGCCCATATCTTCATTTATATTTGCAAAGAAAGTAGGTAAAGAATATATGACACCTGAGTGTGATTCTGACAAAATTGCAAATAAAATGCAAACGCCATTCTTTTGAGTTTTTGGCGGTAAAATGGCAGTCCAACTGAAGATTGTGCTTGCATCATTTAATGATTAAATGTAAGTGTTTTGTGATAATACTTAAATTACTTATTGTGTCAAAACATCTTCTATATTTAATAGTTGTATTTGAAAGATGAAATTTCTAAATGTAGTCTTTAGAAACAGTATTTTAAAATGAAACCCCTATTGTCATGTGTTATCACGGATTGACTTTCTTTTTTTGTTGCTGACAGAAAAATGGTATTCAGCACAGCAGATATTATTTCATTTCAGTATCATATGTAACATTTCAACAAGTATGACCAGGCATTCTGAAGGTTCAATTAATGAATTGTTCTTTAACTGTTATGTTGGTTAAATTAGTGGCCAAGGGAGTTCTGGAACTGTGCAGGAACTGTTCTGGATAGATTGTTCAAGAACGGTTCTTGAACTGTGCTTCATCTGTTCTTGAGCAGTTCTAGAACAGTGCATGAGCGTTAAATGAGACAAAAATTTCTAGAACTTATGTTCAAGAACAGTTCTTGAACTATCTTACTGGAACTGTTCAAGAACAGTTCCAGTACAGATCATTCTGGAACAGTTCTAGAACAGTTCCAGTACAGATAGTTCTAGAACTGTGCTTCATCTGTTCTTGAGCAGTTCTAGAACTGTGCATGAACGTTAAATGAGACAAAAATTCTAGGTTATGTTCAAGAACAGTTCTAAGAACAGTTCCAGTACAGATAGTTCTATAACTGTTCTAGAACAGTTCCAGTACAGATCGTTCTGTAACAGTTCTAGAACAGTTCCAGTACAGATAGTTCAAGAACTGTTCTTGAACATAAGTTGTAGAAATTTTGTCTCATTTAACGTTCACGTACTGCTCTAGCACTGTACCAGAACAGATTAGGTACAGTTCTTGAACAATCTATCCAGAACAGTTCAAGAATTGTTCATGCACAGTTCTAGAAAATTTTGCAGGGGCGCAAACTGTAAACTCCATTGATTTTAGTTATTAAAATGTTAACAAACTTTCATTTAAGAAACATTTATCTTTTATTTCTAAGTTCCGCCCCCGTTAGGCGAGACATGTGAATCTGTGGATTTCTTGTTCATTCAATCTTCAACCCAAAATATCCTGAAACATGGAATGGTCTGCATCTACCACAAAAAACATCAACCATCATACATGAAACGTCCCCATGGCTGAATGGTTAACGACGTTGTATTATAAACATTCGCCTCTCACCGCTGCGGGTTTGAATCCCACTGGGAGCTCGACATGTAAGTGAGAAAGTGTTGATTCTTACTGATGGCGGAAGGTGTACAGTACTGGTTCTACCCACAAAAAGTGAGTGGTCTGCCTCCACCACAAAAAAAAATCGACCGTCATATATAACCTTACATGTGTTGAAAATGACGTAAAACACCATACAAACAAACAATCATACCGGTATATGGCCTAGCATGCGCTTAAAATGATGTAAAACCTTGGTGATCCATTATTTACAACATGTAATCAATGAAATAGCGTTTACCGATAACATGTATACTGACGGTCAACGAAAATGCACCACAGGACTTTTTTTCAAGAAAATTGGGGAAAGGCCTAAGCCTGCTGATTTGGGAAAAAGAAGCGCTAGAGTGTCAAAATAGCGGAAAAACAGAGCATGATTTTCGCTATTTAGGAATATGTTTTTAAAGCAAAATTTTTATTAAGATATATGTTTTAGGTACAATATAGATCATGTATTGAATTTATGCAAACCATGAAAATTCTCACTTTTATTAAAAAAAATATATATTTATTTTTTTATAATTGGGATTTTTTCCCCAGAATTGGGAAAAAATTAATTAATTTTGGCCCTGCACCATTAACTCCATATGTTTATGCTGTTGGATTATTCGCAAACCATGAAAATTCTCACTTTTATTTAAAAAAAAATATTTTTTTTTTAAATTGGGATTTTTTCCCCCCAGAACTGGGAAAAAATAGAGTTTTTTTGCAGTTGGGAAGAGGCCGAATTTTGGCCCCACTTAATTTTGGCCCTGCACCATTAACTTCATATGTTCATGCTGTTGGATTATTCGCAAACCAATTAGAATAAAAACTGCTGAACCAATATTTATTTTTTTAAGTATGTAATCTTGATACCTTGTCTTACATGTTTATTGGAGGGCTTTTATGGCGAGCAGTTACCTTGCCATTTAACATTGTTTAACTATGGATAATCATAAAAATGAAAACTGTTCCACTATATATCAACCTGCACTAATCCGTCTCTTAATAAATTTATTAATCTGTCTCTTAATGAATTGCAACTGATTTTACTGATTATTTTTTTATTTGACTTCTGACAGTATTATGCAATGCATGTTTCCGAGAAAATGATTTCTTTGTGCGATGGAACTGAAGAAACCCAGAAATGCACGTGCATTTCATAACAACAATAAGAAATGCACTTAATACAGATATGCATGCATAAAATGTTAAATCGTTAATATATGGATTACTGGTATATATTTTGCCCAAAAATGCCTCAAATTCTAACTTTTAAAAGAATCTGTTTTGTGCTGCTTTTTCATTGACCGTGAGTATATTTTATAATTGGATACAACATTGTTATTCCTCTAGCAACACAGCAAGAGACATGTCATTTACATGCTTGGGGAAACAGAGTTGGCGGACATCAAAGAACTTTGTCCTATAAGAACTGTTGTAATGAAAAATAGTCTTTAGTCTTGTCATTTAATTATAGACAGAGAATAAAATTCAGATCGGTAGGTGGGCACGTGATGTTTTAAAGTTCCAAATGGTAATGTTGTAATTATTTTTCACGTCTTATAATTATAACTTATCGCTTTCGTTCCTATAAGTACACAGGTATGCCCCTTGGGGAATTAGTAAGGTAATGAAAAGCGAGAGTTTATTTATAATAAGAAACATTATGCACCTTCATTTCTACAGATAAGCTTTCAGCTTTCAGCACAAAGCATGAAAACAATTTTCACTACGTATTTACATTTACAAATATACATTCATTATTGCTGTCTTTTTTACATGGCATTAATTTGTGTCACACAGCCGAGATAAGGCCTTCTTTTTTTGCTCGACTACTCAAGCTATTGCATTAAAACTTTATACTAATGTTTCCCATCAAATTCCTGACCTCATCCAAAAGTCCCCATAACTCTTCCTTGCATTCTTACAAAATTATGGCCCTTTGATTGTCATGTCTTTAGTCGCAGCTTGACCTTAAAGTTCTTGCTTGTGCAATAGATTTATAACTTCAAAACTAGTGCATTAAAATTTTCAACTAATGTTTCACCTTATCCAACAATCCCCATAACTCTTCCATTCATTTTGACAAATGTATGGCCCCTGAATTGGTAAAAAATGTCATATTTTTACATAGAAGCATATAGGAAAACCACTTAAAAATCTTTTTCTCCGAAACAAAAGGAGCTGCAGCTTAGATATTTTGTATGTAGCATCGTCTAGTAGTCCTCTACCGTGTTTGATCAGATGATGACCCTGGGGTTAGTATTGGACCAGCCCTGGGGGCAGTGTATTAGGCAGAAATTCAAAGAACTGGGTGTGCAAATATGCAAACAGGGTGTGCAAAATAATTTGCTAACACGCGCTACACACCAATCCACGACACGTGGGTGTCTCTGGGGTAATTCATTTTTACAGATAAAGGTGAAAAAACAAACATTTTAGATCATATTTCTTCTATAAATGTATACAAAACATAACAATATTGAGAAAGTAAGAGTTTAGAAGTGTAATTGTGCAAAAAAAACATTTTTACCCCACCCACTCCCACAAATATTGGCCGCAATTTTTCAAAAATGGCTCTGCAAAAGACGGTTGGCTGGCTAATACACTGCCTGGGGGTCACAAGAGGTGAAACACGAGAGTGTGGGTGGGACCCCTGAGTCATAACTTAGTAAACATTGAGATCCCCACCCTATAACCATATATGCACTGAAATACTGGGCATAAACAGACAGATACAACCACCCAACCAACATAGACCCCGGGCTCCTTCCCCACCCCTGGTGACATAGCCCCTCGGTTATAACTTGGATAGCCCCTCGGTCATAACTTGGAAACCATTGAGATCCCCATCCTATAACCATATATACACTTACTGGGCATGAACAGAGGGATACAACCACTCAACTAGCATAGACCCCAATATCCTTCCCCAACCCTGGGGATATAGCCTCTGGGTCATAATTTGGAAACCATTGAGATCCCCACCCTTTAACCATACATACACTTACTGGGCATGAACAGACGCTTAAAACCATTCAACCAGCATATACCCCGGACTCCTTCCCCACCCCGGTGACATAGCCCCTGGGTCATAACTTGTAAACTGTTGAGATCCCCACCCTATGACCATATATACACTTACTGGGCATTAACCGACCATGTTTATGTCACTGAAAATATCAGACTGTACATGCTATACGATGGAAACATACTTCTCAGATCATAAAGCTATTCTTCTTCAACTGAACAAGACACATACAAATTAACATGTATGTTTGCCATTCCTTAATAACTCCATACACCATTGTGTTTTTTTTCCATAAGTATGTCCTTTGTATTGTTTTTTTCTGGTTTTATAAAACTAAATAAACTCCATGTATTGTTTATTCATGGTAAATATACTACCTTTGTCCAATAAATTCTTCGAATAGTTGAGGATGACTCTTTAAACCGAGGTCTGCTCGCTAAAATGCTTAGCGCAATACAGCGAGGATAAATAAACGATTTTATCATGCAGATGTGCACTTTTCTGCCTAATAAAGGGGTGACCTATTAAATTTTGCTTTAATTAGGCACTGACCAATAAAGCAAACCAATGCGGAATCCCTCGGCGTTTATTGTACTTAACGTTATCTGACGTCATGCACGTAACGTTGCCTGACGTCATAAAACAAACAAAAAACAACAACATGGCAGCGTCCTCGATAAGTGTAACATTCTGAGAAATAGGTAATAATAGTAATTCGTACAGAAAATTTGGATAATCTACATGATAAATAGAATATTATGTCAGTGCCTTTTACTATCAAGTTTATTAGGCTCGGCACGAAAACAAAAATGGCTCGGCAGAGCCTCGCCATTCTTCGTTTTCTAAGCCTCGCCTAATAAACTTGTTAGTAAAAGGCACTGACATAATATTCTCTATATACGTATGAATAGTTGACAGCTCTTGTTTTACTTGCTAGCATCTACTAGTAATTGCTGGGGGCACTTGATTGTCATTCAATACCTCAAACTTCTATGATACATTGGAGATAAGTAATAAGTATTGAGTATGACTTGCGTCACTCAATTTTCTAAGCTATTAAAGTGTGTATATGGTTATTTGGTACTTAAAAATTTATCGAAGATTTTTTAATGTGCTTTTCTATGCATAAATTTTAATACGTTTTTGGTGAATAAATATGAGCAATCGCGCAGATGCGCATCTTATCTGAAGCACTGCACCTTTTTACGATCACCATTTATATGGTATTGGGAACTGCCTTGTAACAGCATCTTAGGAAAGAAGGAAAGACACCAGAAAGAAAATGATTTCTCTCTTGTGGAACTTAGTAAAGACAACAAATGATTGTATACTTGTGAGTTTACCACATTAAACATTTGAAATTCAAACCCATTTTGTGATTTTGTTTTAAAAAGTGTTACATAGGGATCACTTCGTTCATGGTTTTGCATCCGAACATCTTACCGGCGTCACTCAAACTTTAATATAGGGTTATAACTATTTAATTTCCTCATATTTCTTCATCCGACTTTCCATACATACAGTAAATGACAATGGTCAAGTGTCCTTACTTAACACAATTATAAGATCAGAATTGAATTGAATGTTGTTTAACGGCTCATCAACACAGTATAGGTTATTTAGAGCCGCCCCAGACAGAGGGGAAGGATACATAGGAATCCGGGAACCTGCCCTACTCTTATTATCGAATAGATTCCTATGGTTCTTTAACGTGCTCGGAGGATAGACCGATAAACGGGACCGCCCGGTTTACGTCCCCATCCGACGGACGAGGCTAAGGTAAAGTGTCTTGCCCAAGAACACACCGACGGAACTCAGTGGCACCACGGAGGATTGAACCCGGGGCCTCCGGTTACAAATCCGCCGCGCTACCGACTGCGCCACGCCAGCCCCTCAGATAATTCAACACGGTCAAATTATGGGTTCAAACACTCAACATTGGATTTCTTTCTTCTTTATAGTTCATTCAGTCAAATGTAGGCCACCATAATTAACCTGCATTTTGGACTTTATTTTTCACACCATCTACCCCTGCCCATCCCTCGCCCCACCCAAACCAGCGGTTTGGAATGTCGGCCACAGCCATCTGGAATTAAATGACAGTGTATTATATTAATTTCAGGAACATTTTTGGGAAACAATGACAAGGAAAGAAAGCGTCTGAAACTGGAGAGCAGGGCCGTATCCTTATGGTGAGAATTTTCGCATTATATAAATATTATGTTCTGACAAAAAATATAAGGGTAAAATAACGATTGGTGAACTTAAAGATGTTTTTTAAGGATTAAATGTTTGATGAGAAATGCTGCTTTCATATGACAGTGCATATCACTAGCTTCAATGAAAACGAGGTAAGTAGGATGACAACAATGATTGGTAAACCCCGACACTGCACTACAGCAACTGGGAAAAATGAAAATTTGTAGTATTTCTCGTGTTGGTGAATTTGACGGTATTTTGTTACCACCTGGCACCTCTTCGTGAATTAGATAAATATTTCTATGAAGAAGAATGGCTGTGATTTCTTTGCTCACCTCTTCATGAATTAGATAAATATTTCTATGAAGAAGAATGGCTGTGATTTCTTTGCTCATTGAAAATACCATCATATTTCCCCACTGTATTAGGCAGAAATTCAAGACTTGGGGGTGCAAATTTGCAAACGGGGTGTGTAAAATAATTTGCTAACACGCGCTAAGAGCCAATTCGCGTCAAGGTGGCGACTCCGGGGCAATTTATTTTTTACAGATAATTGTGAAAAATGTACATCTTAGATCATATGTAAATGTATACAAAACGTAACAATATTGAGAAAGTTAGAGCTAGAGGCGTTTTTTTTACCCCACCCACTCCACCAAATATTGGCTGCGATTTTTCAAAAACGGCTGTGCAAATGACGGGTGTACTGCTGGCTGGCTAGTACACTGCATTTCCCCAGTCATTCATTTGCTTAATGTGTTAACATTAAGGTTTACAAAGATACAGTTGCAATAAGACAGAAGGTAATCAAAATGCATTTGTTTCCTCACCTCCAATCTCATTCAAGACCCAGTCAGAAAACCCAAGACACCAGTGGAAACGACCTTCCTTTGTGGTTAAGACATGTTAAGGGTGAGCAATACTTAAAGTTTCATGCAGTTTCATATATAGTGTATATACATTCCGGACAGAATGTTTGTTCAGTAGACGGAGTCCTAGAACTCCACCCTGGCTAATCCTCTTGCTAATCCTCTTATAGACTCTTATCTCGGGGTCGCAATTTAAATCGGTCGTTAATAAGTTGTGGCAATCCGAAATGGCCGACGTTAACCAAGACAAAGGCCCCGGGTTCAATCCTCCATGATGCCACTGAGTTTTGTCGGTGTGTTCTTGGGCAAGACACTTTCCCTTAGCCTCGTCCGTCGGATGGGGAAGTAAACCGGGCGGTCCCGTGTATTGGTCTATCCTCCGAGCACGTTAAAGAACCATAGGAATCTATTTGATAATAAGAGTAGGGCACAGTTCCCGGATTCCTATGTATCCTTTCCCTCTCTCTGGGGCAGCTCTAAATAACCTATACTGTGTACAATCACCATCACAGACCACCATAACTATGAGATCGGTTCTAGTATGTAGTCCAATCATCATTATGATTAGTAAGTTTCAATATATAATGCATGACGACACGTATACTTAGATCTATGGACATCAGCTATAGATAATAAGCTTGTTACAAAAGCTATAAGCAACGATGTTTTAGATTAATTTAATGTAGTCGTTAGACCTATGTACCTAGTCTTAGGTAATGAAGATAAAAATAAATCTACATGTAATTGATTGAATCATTTATTTTAGGTCCTATATCAACCGACCAGAGGTGTTAGTGAACTATATCAACCCCATGTATGATCCCAACCCGGCGGTAATCTGGCCGTCAGTGGCCCCACAAAGTGTGGTATGTATGTTCACTATTTCTAATGTATAAACTGTAAATAAATAAATGGCCAAGTAAAGGTAGTAAAGAGAGTTTTATTATGAGAGTTCTGAAATACTTGGAAAAATATGTAAGAATTACCAAAATCAGATAATAAACAAAGAAGATATGACCATTTTAAAGATTGTTCTAAAACCGATATGGGAGTCGCCATTTCGAAAAATATGTCGAAGTTCTAAATTACCTTATATGGTATATTGGTAAATATTATTTAAAGCAAAGAAAATCACTGCAAATGAATTTCATCACTTTTGAAATTCATCACCCACCCATAGATGCAAAATTGAGTTTAACAAACCAAATTGTGGAAAATAGGATTCACCCATAGAAGTTATTAAATTGCCTTCCTGGGGTCCCCGCGATATTTTAATGGAATAGCCCTAATGCATTATAACACTTCAGTATACTTATTTTTCATACTGTTGCTGTATTTTCGCCCTATAAATGAATTAACATATTTATAAATATTCCACATATAGTAATTTATAACTGTGATGTCATGTTTCTCAAAATGGCGGCTCCCCGATCCGTTTCCAAAGAACGTTCAAATGAACATATCTGCTTTGTTTATCATCCGATTTTGACAATTCTTTCACCATTGACTAAGTTTTTCAGAACTCTCAATAGAATAAAATAGAATAAAGATTGTATGGCTGTATGTTTGCATTCCCTTTAAAGTAACTTAACTCCCCCCAAAGGTGTTATTTTAGATGTATGTGTTGCGCTTTACAAGTCATAAATGTATAATTTACTTACACGATTAAAATGCCTGTAAATATACCCCCGCTTTCACAAAGTGAAGAGGAGGCTATATAGGAATCGCGTTGTCTGTAACGTCCCGTCGAGTAACACATTTTTGTCTTGGCATGTCGCGTCATGTTTGTCGCGTCCCGTAATTCATTTTTAGCTCGACCGATCAGAGATCAGCAGAGCTTATGCCGTGGTGCGTCGTCCGTCCATCTGTCCGTAAACTTTTATTTGTAGCGACAACTCCTCTGAAACTACTGGATGGATATTCATGAAACTTTACAGAAATGTTGCCCGTAAAGTCTAGTTGATCCTAGCAAAAATTCATGTTGATGTGAAATCCAAGATGGCCACCAAAGCTAAAAATAGAGTTTTAAAATACAAGTTTGTAGCGACTACTTCTTGAAAACTATAAGTGATATTGATATGGGACTTTTTCTAAAATGATCAGTATGACATGATGTTGGTCCTTGTCGAAAATCGTTTTGATTTGACGTTAAACATGGCTGCCAGCGGCCATCGTTGTTTACATAGAGTTATATAATGAAAACTTGTAGCGACTACTGAAACTACTTGACGGATTTTCATGAAACTTCACAGGAATGTTGCTCTTAATGTCTAATTGATCCTAGCAAAATTTCAGGTCGGCCGGAAATTCAAGATAGCCGCCACGGTTAAAAATAGATTTTCAAAAAACAAGTCTGTAGCGACTACTTCCTGAAATCAAAATCAATCAGTAGAGCTTCAAGGTCATTGACCTCTTGTTATTACTAGCATTTCTCAAACAGTTTTAAATGGGTTGTTTCCAAACTGATAACCTTATGTCCCTCTACATCACCCATTGTTGATTGCCTAATTTATTACAGAATGATGGCCCTTTGTTTGACTTAGAATTTAAGCGGGGGTACAGGGCTCAATCTACAGGGCGATTCGGGCGAAGAACGCGCCCGCGATCTCTTGACTTCGCCTTGGCAGCACATCAAAGCGAAGTTCAAGTCGCCGAAAAATTTAAAAAATAAAAAAATAAAAAAATATTTTTTTTTTTAAAAAGGTACAGTATAGTAATAAATCCATTATCATAGAAATTTGCATCAATTGTTTAAGCTCATATTATAGAGTAAAAAGAATTAGTGTGCATTACACTGTATTCACTGCACTGCGATATACATCGTGATAACTATTCAACCGTTGTCTACGTATACACGTCGCGTGAAGTCTCCCTAAATTCTCTCCACTTCTCCCTAAAATCACTTGAGGGAGAAGTGACTTCTCCCTAAATTCCTTGCCTAGATTGAGCCCTGGGGTATTCATCACCTTCAGTGATAGTACTATATTACTCATGTGTCAAATGAATTTTTATTTGGTAATTCATATATCGGTTAAAAATAACGGCAATGAAAACAAAAACAACCTGCAGACGGTTGACCAGTCTGGCCCTGATGCTTACACAAGGTTATAAAATGTTTGTACCCGTATTATACATTGTTGGTTTCAATACATGTGTATAAATTAAGTAAAAAATATTCTACCTTTTTACCTGGTTTTATTCCGGAAAATCTTAGTATCAAAATATTTTAGTAATTCAAAAAAATAGAGCCTGAGCTCCGGTGTGTAATAAAAAGCTACGTGTGACATCTCAAGTTCTTGAAGCATTAAAATGACATTGAACCTCGACAAATCACAAAGAATGTGTGTTCAATTCCTAGCGAATGGTAAAAAGTGTTCTACCATAAATTCAGTACACCTCTGTTAGGCCATAAAAAAATAATTGCTAGATTTTTATCCCAGCCCGCCCCCATTTTTTTATGCGGCCCCGGTAATTTTTATTCAAAATAAAATAATTTAATAATAATTAATGAAAAATAAAAAAAAATAAAAAATTGCTGAAAGTATGAAACACTATTAAAAATGTGTTTTCAATCTTGGAAGTACTCGGTAGTATGTTTTACTATTTTTGCCTTGTGCCGAGTCCATTTTCCATTTGTTGTATAAAATAAAAAAAAATCACCCCCCGCCCATATTTTGAAATAAATTTGGATGAGAAACTAGCAATTAATTTATAATGGCCTTATATCTCCAATGTTTCATAGAAATCACGGAGGTATATCAAATTTATGTATCAAAACGTTTAACCATTCAACAGGAAACGGAACCCATTCAAGATATGGTTCTCTCTTCTTTAGGGCTATTCCACTAAAACATATATGGGACCCCAGGAAAGCACTTTTGATATTGGGCACTCATCCGTAGATGCAAAATTGAGTTGACATATTTCGGGCCTATTGTATTTGGGATGGGGGAGAGAATTTCTATAGGTAACTGTAAATCACTGTTAACCATGCAATTTCATGAGAACATTATGATATTCAATTTTAATTCAGATTATGAGGCCCACCCAATAAAGCCTTTTTGTGTGCAGTAAAATATAAACACACAACAGAAAGTTGTTCATTTAATGCTTTGCTATCATTCTTGTTCTACAAACAATAAAGAAATATCAGACAAGTTTTGTACTTAAACTAGCTAAATTATGAATATGCTTTTCTCAATTACAAAGTTGCTAGGCTAGCGCTAGGATTTTAAACCCTTTAGCCAGATTTAGCCAAATCTGGCTAAAGCCCTAAAAATTCCTTTAGCCAGATTAGAATGTCTTTAGCCAGACTTTTGCCTAGATATTTAGGTGCTAAAACTTCGCGTTTGCGTACACATCAATAGTAAGTTAAAACAAGTATGCTTTATTACCTTTATGTATAGGTATCAATATGTCCACATCATATGCATTCTGCTTTAGTGCTTACAATTACTTATAATTACAATTGGAGCTGTACAATATTCAAAAAGTTTTAAAAATTGTAGTTAATTTAATGCTATTTTACTTTTTTAGAAATGTCGACTGAAATTTAAAAAAGGACAATGAATGCATGCATATAAGAAAATATAAAAATACAGACTCTTGTCACCATTGATTAGACCATTTAGTATTTTCATTAAATGTATTTAAATATAGGCCTACTAACATTCATAGAAATTCAAATAAAATAAATATATTTAAAAATGTAAGGCTAAGCTTAGGCCTATAAAACAAGTTCAACTAACAGGAGTTCCAAAGGAGCTAGAAAGATCGCGCTGCATTGTGAGACAAAATTCAGAAATGCCACATACACCACGAATATCATGCACAGAGTAAGTAATAAAAGCCACTTCATTCTAAAATTGTACCTCAATATTTTGAGTAAGCGCGCACCTTTTGCATTTTTTCATGATAGTTCAACCATAAATTATCCCAATTCAGAGACAGTCGATTAAACATCGGTTCACACTTGCCATTGTTCCAGTTTACGCTTCCGAGTGTACAACTAATTACTCTTATCAGTGATCGTAAAGTTCGAAAAACACCGACGGCATCGCTACCGGGTGTACAACTAATTACTCTTATCATTGATCGTAAAGTTCGAAAAACACCGACGGCATCTCGAGCTTATTAATTCGTAAGCAAACTTTGTGTTTTGAAAAGCCATTTTGGCCGCTAGAGGGCGCCACGTTATTTTTAATGTTTTACCCGGCTCAATAACACAGTTAAATATGTGGATAATATTGAACGCGGGGTCACAAACAAGTTGATTGACAGCAAGAGGCGGAACAGTGGGCGGAGTCTATCGCACAGTGACAATAGAAACAATAAATTACAGCGGTCTTCAATAAACACTGCGATAATTAGTTTATCAGTCCAAATTGATTGTCGCTAATTAGCCAACAACACCCAGCGGGGTAGTGGCTTTATAAACAGTGAACTACTTTGTGTATTAGAATTCGGGATTTTCCGAGATTTAAGACAAAATCGGTCGGAAATTTGGATTCGCCAGACCGCCGATGTCTGGCGAATTTGATATGTATTTCTTACGATTTTCATTCGCCAAATCGGATTTCTTTTCGCCTATGGCAATTTGGCGAATGGTTAACGCGAGCCTAGAGTTGTGTTTAGCTTTCCTTACCCAAGACAATATCTAATATAGCAATGTAACGCAAAGAAAAAAATACAAGTGGGCCTCAGTTTATATACCCGAGTTGATCGGTCATGGAGCATGCAGTCAGTAAATAAACAAGATTCCCATGCTTTTTCAGTGACCAAGTTGCGATGGGAAATATTAGGAAATTTGTCCTTAAAGAACCAAATTTCGGAAAATAGGGTTCACCCATAGATGTTTAATAAACTGCCTTCCTGGGGTCCCCGGTATGTTTTAATGGAATAGCCCTTAGGAATTGTTTATATATCATCCCTTGTTTATAAATAGTTTTACCTTTACAGTTTTACTGTACTTTTTAATAATTGCTATTACATTGACGTTCATTTTCATCAGTTTTCATGCATAATATGACCTATTTGTGTCAATGTGCCGTAAAACCCCATTCATTCTTTATGTATTTATAAATACTGTTCCCAACATCTATAATACATGTATAGGAAAAAATGAATTTCAATCATTAAAGGGAGTATATCAGGGTTTTCGTTGCTGTCTAGAGGACCGACGTAAAATTGACAATGACAGTATTTTCTAATCTATAAACATAATGAATTGGCCTGAAAAAAACTCCTTATCTGCAAGGAAATTCATTCTGCACAGTACTATCGGCTATCCTAGGTTACGCATCAGGGTTATTTTAAAAATGTTACAGACGTTTTTATTAACAATCTATGGATATGGTTAATTCAAACTTCAGATATGAACAACATGATGCTCTAACACTGATTGAGATGACATTTTTATTACGATTTTTTTTTTTTTAATTTTTTTTTGTTGAGAAAACGTCTTACCAGTATGAACCCACTTTAATGATTAATTGTGATAACGTTTTTTCCACATCAGGAACTTTGGAGTGCGCTTTACCTGAGGTCCCAGATTGGCCAATCAAAACAGAGAGAAGCTTGGACCGAGATTACAAAGATTCGTGAATATGATAAAGAACTAAGGTTGAAGGTCACCAAACTACGAAGGTAGGCAGAAATTGTGTGTTAGGCTCAAGGACGTTTGATGATTTTAAGGTTTTGGGTTTTGAAGGGTATAACTTTTTCGTGTCGACCCCTTAAGGATGTGGTCCACTTCTGATCGGTGTCATTATCTTCATCGTCCGGGATCAAACTTTAAAAAAAACGTTTATCAAAACTTTATCCAGGTGTTCAGGTCATATAATAATGTATATGGGTCGAGTAAAGGTATAGGTTTATTCATGGGTTCTTAAAATATCCATGTTTGAATATGCGTAAAATGAATTATGAGTTGGTATCTCGTAATTGGAGGTTCCAGTTTCGGTGTTCGATCTGGCTGGTTAAAGCCATTTGTATTCTGTGTAAAGTGTTTGGATTGTCAAAATAGGTAAGTTATAGATATATATACCTCGTTGTAAGTAGGTTTAGAAACAGTTTTCGTATGTTGTAAAATTTGGCTATTGTTGGCGGGATTGGGACTTTAACCTGCAACCTAACCTGCATCATAACAAGGGTTTGCTTAATAGGGTGTAGGGTGTAGGCGGGTGATTTACACTCCTACTTGGGTTAGCAGTTCCCAATACAACAACAAAAAGAAGAACTATAAATCACCTGCCTACTTTTAAAATGTTCCCTGTTTCTCACAAAGTGCAAAACTTGCAAAGTATTTAACCAATGGCCATGAAACTTTATACACTTGTTCCTTATCAGTCACACAGGTTACAAAGCCCAGTTTTCAATTTGTACAGACCCAGATCTATGTCCCTTTCCACAGTATTTTAACCTGCAACCTAACATGAGGCATAAGTTTCCAATTACTTGACTTATAGTCGTAGACTTTATACAGTCATTCCTTATCTTTATAGACTTTATACAGTCATTCTTTATCTTTAAAGACTTTATACAGTCATTCCTTATCTTTATAGACTTTATACAGTTGTTCCTTATCTTTATGGACTTTATACAGTCGTTCCTTATCTTTAAAGACTTTATACAGTCATTCCTTATCTTTATAGACTTGATACAGTCATTCCTTATCTTTATAGACTTTATACAGTCATTCCTTATCTTTATGGACTTTATACAGTCATTCCTTATCTTTAAAGACTTTATACAGTCATTCCTTATCTTTATAGACTTTATACAGTCATTCCTTATCTTTATGGACTTTATACAGTCGTTCCTTATCTTTAAAGACTTTATACAGTCATTCCTTATCTTTATAGACTTTATACAGTCATTCCTTATCTTTAAAGACTTTATACAGTCATTCCTTATCTTTATAGACTTTATACAGTTGTTCCTTATCTTTATGGACTTTATACAGTCGTTCCTTATCTTTAAAGACTTTATACAGTCATTCCTTATCTTTATAGACTTTATACAGTCATTCCTTATCTTTATGGACTTTATACAGTCGTTCCTTATCTTTAAAGACTTTATACAGTCGTTCCTTATCTTTATAGACTTTATACAGTCATTCCTTATCTTCATAGACTTTATACAGTTGTTCCTTATCTTTATGGACTTTATACAGTCATTCCTTATCTTTATAGACTTTATACAGTCATTCCTTATCTTTATGGACTTTATACAGTCATTCCTTATCTTTATATACTTTATACAGTCATTCCTTATCTTTATGGACTTTATACAGTCATTTCTTATCTTTATGGACTTTATACAGTCATTCCTTATCTTTATGGACTTTATACAGTCATTCCTTATCTTTATGGACTTTATACAGTCATTACTTATCTTTTATACATTTCTGCTGAAGAAGTTCTATAGCTCAGTTTTAAATCCTTGCAAATGAATGCCCGTTTTCATAAAACCTAACTAATGGTCATAACATGCAGTCAGTTGCCATTGACACCTGAAGCAAATCTCATAAACATTCAAAAGTGACAGCCTGTGGTGAGAGGGTCACCCCTATTGATTTTGAGGTCAGCAGATCAAAGGTAAAGGTCACCGTGACCCAAATATGAAAATCCTTGTCTGATCTGTAACTCTTCTCCTCCTGAAGCAAATGTCATGAAACGTGAAAGGTGGAATGCTTGTGATGAGGGGATAATTGTATTTAATTTTTAGGTTAATAGGATAAAACTGGTGCGAGAAATTCAAGAAATATTTGAGAAAAATATCTATTCGCCGTTGATCATTTACCTTTACCCAAACAGTTGGTATTGGATGTATATTAGTCGCCCCTAAAAGGCGACAACTCTAGTTTATTTTGATAGGACCGTTAGTTTTGAATTTTAGGTGCAGTGTTATGGTTTATGATATCTTGTTTATGCCCCACCCCTTGATAGTGGATATGACATCTATTATTAACCTTGTTTATTTTGCCCCACCCTTTGATAGTGGAGAGGGCATCTAGTATTAACCTTGTCTATTTTGCCCCACCCCTTGATAGTGGATATGACATCTAGTATTAACCTTGTCTATTTTGCCCCACCCCTTGATAGTGGATATGACATCTAGTATTAACCTTGTCTATTTTGCCCCACCCCTTGATAGTGGATATGACATCTAGTATTAACCTTGTCTATTTTGCCCCACCCTTTGATAGTGGAGAGGGCATCTAGTATTAACCTTGTCTATTTTGTCCCACCCCCCCACGATAGGGGAGAGGGCATCTAGTATTAACCTTGTCTATTTTGCCCCACCCTTTGATAGTGGAGAGGGCATCTAGTATTAACCTTGTCTATTTTGCCCCACCCTTAGATAGTGGAGAGGGCGTCTAGTATTAACCTTGTCTATTTTGCCCCACCCTTTGATAGTGGAGAGGGCATCTAGTATTAACCTTGTCTATTTCCCCCCACACCTTGATAGTGGAGAGGGCATCTAGTATTAACCTTGTCTATTTTGCCCCACCCCTTGATAGTGGAGAGGACTTCTAGTATTAACCTTGTCTATTTTGCCCCACCCATTGATAGTGGATATGACATCTATTATTAACCTTGTCTATTTTGCCCCACCCCTTGATAGTGGATATGACATCTAGTATTAACCTTGTCTATTTTGCCCCACCCTTTTATAGTGGAGAGGGCATCTAGTAATAACCTTGTCTATACTCCCCAACCCCTTGATAGTGGAGAGGGCATCTAGTATTAACCTTGTCTATTTTGCCCCACCCCTTGATAGTGGATATGACATCTAGTATTAACCTTGTCTATTTTGCCCCACCCTTTGATAGTGGAGAGGGCATCTAGTATTAACCTTGTCTATTTCCCCCAACCCCTTGATAGTGTAGAGGGCATCTAGTATTAACCTTGTTTATTTTGCCCCACCCCCTGATAGTGGAGAGGGCATCTAGTATTTGTTATAACCTTGTCTATTTTGCCCCACACCTTGATAGAGGAGGAGAGGGCATCTAGTATTAACCTTGTCTATTTTGCCCCACCCCTTGATAGTGGAGAGGGCATCTAGTATTTATTATAACCTTGTCTATTTTGCCCCACACCTTGATAGTGGAGAGGGAATCTAGTATTAACCTTGTCTATTTTGCCCCACACCTTGATAGTGGAGAGGGCATCTAGTATTAACCTTGTCTATTTTGCCCCACCCCTTGATAGTGGAGAGGGCATCTAGTATTAACTTTGTCTATTTTCCCCCACACCTTGATAGTGGAGAGGGCATCTAGTATTAACCTTGTCTATTTTCCCCCCACCCCTTGATAGTGGAGAGGGCATCTGGTATTAACCTTGTCTATTTTCCCCCACCCCTTTATAGTTGAGAGGGCATCTAGTATTAACCTTGTCTATTTTCCCCCACACCTTGATACTGGAGAGGGCATCTAGTATTGACCTTGTCTATTTTGACCCACTCCCCATGATAGGGGAGGGGGCATCTAGTATTAACCTTGTCTATTTTGACCCACTCGTCACGATAGGGGAGGGGGCATCTAGTATTAACCTTGTCTATTTTGACCCACTCCCCACGATAGGGGAGGGGACATTGTTACCATTGTCTGTATGTCCTTGCTTCTTATGGATGGTGGGAGGTATACAGTACTGATTCTACCCAGGAAAAAATAAGTGGTCTGCCTCCATCATAAAAAGTTTGACTGTCATATAATAATGTGCTGAAAACAGTGTAAAACACCATTCATTCAACCAACCCTTGCACTCTACCGTGGGTTCCACTCGACTGGCATTCCAAGTGAAGTGATCACATCCACTCTTATTTTCATTCTTACAGTAATGCCAACATTTAAATACATGACTGTAATGTTTGTTTGCTCTCAGTGTTTGGCTTGGCCCAGTGGATAGCTGGACTTGAAAACGGAGGACCTGGGTTCAAGTCTGACCGGTACACTACGTTTCTTTGTCGTTATCTTGGGCAAGACACTTTCCCTTAGCCTTGTCCAATGGACATATTAAACAGTGCTTTGTCTATCCTTCAAGCACTTTAAAGAACCATATGAATCTATTTGTAAGAGTAGGGCAAGTTCCTGGGTTCCTATGCATCCTTCCCCACTCTCTGAGGTGACTCTAAATAACATATATTGTGTTGATTTCCCACTAAACAACATTCACTTGTTTGCTTACTCACTACTCCCAGCACAAAGCTGCTTAGGGCTATTCCATTAAAACATACCCAGGAAGGCAGTTTAAAGGCAGTTTAATTAAATGGGTGAAACCTATTTTTGGAAGTTTGTTTGTTCAAACTTAATTTTGCATCTGTGGTCGGGTGTTTCAAAAATGCCTTCCTGAGGTTCCTGTGTATGTTTGAATGAAATAGCCTTTACTCAAAACTCAAAAAACATTTTTTTTTTTAATTACAGAAACTTTCCATTTTTAGCCAGCAGAGCTTATGGGATGGTGAGTTGTCGCCCGTTGTCGATGTCCGTTAATTATACCCATTTTCTTGAGGAAAAAACAGAGTATATTAATATCGCCTCCTTTTGTCCGTCTGTCCGTTTGTCTGCTACTCCTCTGAAACTACAGGATGGATTTTCTTGAAACTTTACAGGAATGTTGCCCATGATGTCTAGTTGATACTAGCAAAAAATGTGAAATTCAAGATAGCCACCAAAGCTAAAAATAGATAAAAGTTTGTAGCGACTACGACTTGAAAACAATAAGGGATATTGATATGGGACTTTTTGTAAAATGATCAGCATGACATCGTGTTGGTCCTTGGCGAAAATTGTTTTGATTCAACATTAAACATGGCTGCCAGTGGCCATCTTTGTTTACATAGAGTTATTTTGTAAAAAGTTGTAGCGGCTGCTCCTTTGAAACTACTTGACGGATTTTCATGAAACTTCACAGGAATGTTGCGCTTGATGTCTAATTCCTAGCAAAATTTCAGGTCAGTCGGAAATTCAAGATGGCCACCACAGCCAAAAATATTGATATGGGATGACATGATGTTTGTCCTTGTTGAAAATTATTTTGATTAGACATTAAACATGGTTGCCAGTGGCCATCTTTGTTGACCTAGTGTTATATATAAAAACGTGTAACGACTACCCTGAAACTACTTGAAACTACTTGACAGATTTTCATGAAACTTCACAGGAATGCTGATCTAGCTATCAAAACCTATCAGTAGAGCTTCAAGGTCATTGATCTCTTGTTACTAAAAACAACCTCTAGTTCTAATTTGGTATAGTTATTTAGGAACTTCAGGCACAACATAATTATATAAAAAGGAGTCTTGATCGCCTGCATAAAGGGACCCCTCTTCCTCAGTGCAACTTTTGGAAATTGCAGTAATTTATTATACCCCCACTTTCACAAAATGAAGTGGGGACTATATAGGAATCACATTGTCCTTAACTGATAACCTTATGTCCCTCTACATCACCCATCATTGATTGCCTAATTTATTACAGAATTATGGCCCTTTGTTTGTCTTAGAATTTTCCACTCTAATATTGTATAATGACATGTTAAAACATTTTTTCTCAAACATTTTCGAATTGATTGTTCCAAAACGCCATGTACACATAACAACTGATGACCTTATGTCCCTCTACATCACCCATCATTGATTGACTTAGAATTGTCCACTCTAATATTGTATGGTGACAGTCATGTTGACACATTTTTTTCTCAAACATGTTGAATTGATTGTTCCCAAACTTAATATACACATAACAACTGATGACCTTATGTCCCTGTACATCACCCATCATTGATTGCCTAATTTATTTCAGAATTATGACCCTTTGTTTGACTTAGAACTTTCCACTCTAATATTGTATACCTGTTAATACATTTTTCTCAAACATTTTCGAATTGTTTTTTCCCAAACTTCATGTACACATAAAAACTGATGACCTTATGTCCCTGTATATCACCCATCATTGATTGCCTAATTTATTTCAGAATTATGGCCCTTTGTTTGACTTAGAATTTTCCGCTCTAATATTGTATATGACCTTTTAATACATTTTTCTCAAACATTTTCGAATTGTTTTTTTCCCAAACTTCATGTACACATAAAAACTGATGACCTTATGTCCCTGTTCATCACCCATCATTGATTTCCTAATTTATTACAGAATTATGACCCTTTGTTTGCCTTAGAATGTTCCACTCTAATATTGTATACCTGTTATACATCTTTCTCAAACATTTTCGAATTGTTTTTCCCCAAACTTCATGTACACATAAAAACTGATGACCTTATGTCCCTGTACATCACCCATCATAGATTTCCTAATTTATTACAGAATTATGGCCCTTTGTTTGACTCCGAATTTTCCACTCTAATATTGTATAATGACCTGTTAACACATTTTTTCTCAAACATTTTGATTGTTCCCAAACTTCATGTACACATAACAACTGATTACCTTATGTCCTGCTACACATTGTGGATGCCTAATTTATTACAGAATTATGGACCTTTATTTGACTTAGAATATTTCACTCCATAATGAACTTCATGTGGCTTTCACTTTAACACTTTTCATGGATTGTTATTACATGTGACATACAGTTCACACGTGATGATATGATGTGTCTCTGCGTTAATTGTTTTTCTATTCTGCAATTTTTTTCACAAAATTATGGACCTTTGTCTTACTTAGAATTTCTTTCACATTAAAAAATTAATAGATGTTTTAGGCAGTAATTATTCTTGATTTTGCCCATCATCGGCTATAGCAAAAAACCGGAGGCAACATATTCATAACCTTCCGTGATAGTTCTAGTTATAACGGAGTGTCTACCTTGTGATGCTAACTCCCTCCATACCCTTTGAGATTTCATGTTCATGTGTGTTGTATTTTTTAGTTAAGGATGTGTAGATGCACAATAAGTATTTGTATGTTGGTTCCGTCTCCTGGGGCCCCCCTAGAGGGTAATCGGGTAAAAAAAAACACTCAAATTTACTTCATTGTCCAAATGTGGATGCATTTATAAAATGGGTTTTGTTACTTTAGCTTAAAGGGGCATTCTACATGGGTACTTGTGGGACTTGTAGTAATTTATGTTTGACTGCCACTTTGCTCGATGCAGGGCAAAGGGTTTTGTCATATGTGCCACAACAACAAATATTGCCCCAAACAATATTAGTCCATAAAGCCAGTAGAGCGATACAGGCCCTCTTATTATTAGGTTTATCGCTTGTGTTGAAAGCAAGAACCCTATTGATTTTGGGGTCAGTAGGTCAAAGGGCAAGGTCACAGTGACCTTATATGGATAAAACTGCATTGGTACATTGCCCTAGGTTGGAGGAGGACCTATTGTTTTTCGGGTCAGTAGGTGAGAGGTGAAGGTCACCACGACCTTATATTGAATCTATAATTTCAAAACCATAATACCCACATTCTAGCTCACTCTATTATAATTTGTGTTCAGTAGGTCAAAGGTCAAGTTTGCCATTTCAACAATAACTTTGAAACCATAATGCCCACAACTTCATAGGTACCTTGCTTTAGGTGAAAGGGGGAGTCCTATTGTTTTTGGGGTCAGTAGGTCATAGGACAAGGTCACCATGATCTTATATAGAAATCCACATTTTGATCATATATTCTTTGTTTATCATCCAGTTTTGATAATTCTTTCAACCTTGACCAAGTTTTCAGAACTGTCAATAATAACGATTGTTTGCAGGGTTCTCCCCAGAAATTTCAAAAGGCATGCAGATTTTGACTATTGCCTTGTTACGCGTGATTGTGTGTAGGTAACATGCCTGGGGAGAACCCTGGTTTGGCTGTGTCACTGCATTCCCTTTAAAGAACAACTAGAATACACCTTCATCTAAACTTTTGTGATGGTTCTTGAGTAAACATTATAAGAGCTTCCTTAATAACTCGCATAAAAAAAAAGGGAAAAAAAACAAAACATTAAGGTAGCCAGAACAGATTAATTACTATACTATACTCGGTAAAAAAAGTTTTGGACCTTGGTATATAAAGTCATATAAATATAAAACTAGTGGACAGAATTTAAGTATCTTTTTTCAGTAACCAAGGTCTACCCTACCCGGTTAATTTGGTACCAGAAACATTAAATTTCAAACAAGATTTGATTTTAAACAAATATCGCGAACACACAAAGGGTCTTTAAAAAATGTTGCAAAGTCCATAAAAAAGTAACAGTTACGGACACATTCGAGTAACCAATAAAAAGATTATTATTGTTTTGCAAACTTTCATTGTAAACGATAATTATTGTTGATTGTTGATCTATTGTGAATTATCAACTGAGATAATAAGGGTTATGGTCGAATGTCAAGGTTCAGCGATCATTGTATGGGTTCGAACACTGCCATGGTCTAAAACTTTTTTTCCAGAGTATATAACAGGATTGTATTGTTTGCCTTTTATTTGTATATACACACTAGTACTTAACTGTTTCCTGCTGACATTAGTACTGTAATTTATTTTAGATTTATCAGACTGGATTATACCTTGTAACTCTGAAAGTTGTTATGTGTACATTATCCTCATCAACATGGTGATCATGTCAATTTTGTCCTTATATATGATGATAGGAAAAGCTGACAAAATACAAATTAAACATAAACCTGAAACTAATGAAGCTATAATGAAGCCAATCCCTGTAATATTGCTAGTCTTTGATTTCAGACACCCACATTCTAGGTGAAAGGAAAAACTCTGTTAGAAATAAAATCTTAACAGTATTACTTTTGTCTGGGTAATTATTTCCAAGAAAAATGTGCTAAGGGGTATCTTTTTGCACTTAGGCAAATTTATAGTTACAAAGCAAAATGTAGGCAGAGCTTCATTTGAACTACTTTGTTGAGTTTTCGTGCTGATTTACTAGGTAAATGATTTTCTTCGTATCTTGATGTAAAACATACCATTCAGTGCATTTCTTTGAATGTATCGTGCAATAACACAGCAATAACACACAAAGACTTTTATCTTTATTCGGATATGTAGATTTGCGTTTGTTCAGTTCACTCGAATAGACAAATGTTTTAATTTTATGTGAATTATAAACGAAACGCGCGATTTCATTGGTTGAATTAAGTTGATCTTCTCATGAATATTGATTAGATGAAAGGTCAATCTGAGGTGACCTGGTATGTAAATAGCGGAAAGTAGTGGAGCGAATATTTTGGATCTGATTTTAATGAGATTGGACGCAAACCTATAGTCCCAAACCTATAGTCCACCCACACCCCCACCCCTCAAACCTATAGTCCACCCACACCCCCACCCCTCAAACCTATAGTCCACCCACACCCCCACCCCTCAAACCTATAGTCCACCCACACCCCCACCCCTCAAACCTATAGTCCCCCCACCCGGGATTAATAACAGGACACTTTTAAGAATGACTAACATATCAGAATACAGTAAATATGTGAATTGTTCGTTTGTAATTATTAAGAATTGATTCGTGTTTTCCAGCTTTTACCATATTGTTTCTAATTAGCCCTCCCCCTCTAATTAGCGCTCCCCAAGCCCTAACTTTTAAAAAAAAATAATCTTACATTGACGTGTAAAAGTGGTTTATATCCAAGAAAATTGGTTAATATCCAAGAAAAGTGGTTAAAATCTACACACTTATGAATTTAATTCCATATTTCAGTAACACAACATTTTTAGCATTATAAGGAAATTAAAATGTGTACTGGCTTACGAAAAGCGTTCTAATAAGCGCCCCCCTTCCAGAAAATGTCACGCCCCCGGGGTCGCTAATTAGAAACAATACGGTATGTGGTATTAATAAATGCCCATAGTTAATGACAAATTCCATGAAGCGTGTTACTTATATTTACATTATTCCCATCGCTATAGTACCAGCCATTACGTGGTCCAAATATTAACTTTCATACCCCATCCAACCCCTTCTCCAAGAAGCAAAAACGAGGTTGGCTGGGGTATGAAATAAAAACTTAATTTCGGCTTAAAAGTTTGCATATTGTGTCAAACGAAAACTTTTAATATGTAATTTTAAACAGGTTACCGCATTTTTTCAGTAAATACTGTTTTTAAACGTGTTTTATTGCTGAAATATCCGTTATAAAATCCTGCTGATATAAGCTTTCCCATCTCTTAATGAAATTAAGGCAGGAACACGTAATGCAATATGTGCTTTGGGAGAATGATAATGATAAAAAAAATTAGACATCTACTGTCAGTGTATTTTCAGAGAGTGATATAGCTGTTTCCTATTGAGATACATTGGATGTGTGCACAGTATCCCAGCTTTTTTGTTAATGTGTGCGCATTAGCGCTGTCCGCTTCCTTGAGAAGTAAAGTTTGTTCGAAATTAGACACAATTTCTTCAGTGCATCCATGGCCAGGATAGTCAAGATGTGTTTGAATCCCGCTGGGAACTTGACTTGTGTTTTGAGAAAATGCCCATTCTTATGGATGGCAGGAGGTAAACAGTACTGGTTCTACATAGGTCCACGTCTACCACAAAAACAAAAACAAAAAAATTGACCTATGGCCTAACATGTGCTAAAAATGACATTAAAACACAATTATTTATTTTTTATAACAGGCAGTATCAAGAGAATGTAAATATTGGAAATTGGTTTACCCTGTATACATAAAATTGTACTTACTAATGGTAGGCATATCTGTATGGGTATGAATACACTTTAAAATCAGTTTACATTTGTATAATCAGAGGTATTGGGATTTGTTTATAATATTTTCTGTGATACTGTTGGCATTACTATCTATGATGTTTGGTTTAGTCGCAATTTTGACATCTCTTCCTACCATTTTTGAGCCGACGGCTCAGAGGTGAGCTATTGGGTTCACTCTTCGTCTGTCGTTGTCCATAGTCCTTCTTCTCAGAATCCGCTTCACATTGATGATCCTTAGGTCACCGGCTTTAAAGTTTATTATAAAAGTCAGAACCTTAAAAAAACTTCTTCTCAATAACCACTGAACAAATTTCGACAGTTTGCTTTTGTTGAGGATTGCTAAACCCCTAAGGCCTAGGCTATCAAGTTAATTCGAATAAAGGGTCAAAAATGGGTGCGCAGCAGGGGTTCTCATTTTGTGTATAGATATTTTGCATGTGTTACATTGACTTATATAAGGAAAAACTTGAAAAAATCTTTTCTGAGACCACAAGACATATATCTCATATCGCATGTTGAATAATCTTTTGGTTGTTGTTGTTGAATGTTGTTTAACGGCTCATCAACACAGTATAGGTTATTTAGAGCCCCCAGAGAGAGGGGAATGATACATAGGAATCCAGGAACCGTAACCTTCTCTTATTATCGAATAGATTCCTATGGTTCTTTAACGTGCTCGGAGGATAGACCGATACACGGGACCGCCCGGTTTACGTCCCCATCCGACGGATAGTGCAAAAGGAAAGTGTCTTGCCCAAGAACACCGATGAAAATCAGTGGCACCACGGCGGATTGAACCCGGGGCCTCCGGTTACAATCTTTTGGCCCTCTACCAAGAAGAGCGTCCCCTTGGCATTTTGCATTGCGCCCGGGCGAAATATGGTAGTCAGTTATATCTATACAGAAATCCCTTATTTTGGAATTAAATTAACTACTTATAGAACCATATATAACAGAAGGTTGTGTACCTTTGAGATATCTCCGGTTCTCCAAAAGTAAAATATTCTGGAAAATGCAAGATGTATTATCAAATTTTGTACAGTTTGAAATGGATCAAGCTTAATTTTCATGGTTTTGCTCCTCCCTTTAGTGACCTCTTAAAGTTCTCAGACAATGTTTTGTTTCATGAACATGTTTTAATATAATGTTTATTTAAATCGAAATCAATACACAACAATAGATCTTTACAATTCACCATTACAATATCTGTGAAAAGCTTGCAATATCTCTGAATATCTCTGAAAAGCGAGAATAAGATTTATTTGATAACGCAAAACTCTTTAAACAGGTAAATTAATCCACAGGTAACTGTATATATCAATTATCTGGCTTGAATAAAACTATACAATTCAGATTTACCTCATTTCTCCTTGCAGTCACGCAGTGGTAAAAGAAGTATCTACGTCATGCAAATAATACTTATTTTTACATACAAATTAGTAGAGGATTTAAATATATGTTTCTCTCCGTGACGATCAAGAAATGTTCATGTGATGTTTAAGAGTTAAATTTGTTAATCGAAAGGGTGGCCATTCACCTTTAAAACACCAGTTTGCCCTTCCCTTTAGTGGCCTCTTAATACAGGTTTGACTATATTTGAAAACTTGGCAATTACACGAATACACACTAATGAATGACAAAATACAGATGCAGCTGCCATGAATATATCATTGCCCTGGTTACCATTGTTACCATTGCTGTCCATCGTTTAGTTATTAATGATGCCAGCATCTATTTGAGCCACCAGAAATACAGGTGATTAACACAGATATATTTGTTAAATATTCTGTTACCTATAGCATTGTATTTCATCAGATGTATTTCATCAGGTGTTATCAAGATTATTTATTATAAAAAGGTTTTAAACAAAGAGTGAAAAAGGCAAGCCTTTCATATTTCTGATATGAGAAATGTCATATTACTATGTCTGCACCAAGTTTGTGAAGGGAAGAGATATGTCTGTCTGTCTGTGTCTGCCTGCCTGCCTGCCTGCCTGCATGCATGTCTGTCTGTCTGTCACAACTGTTATCCGGACTAGTTTTCCTGAACCACTGGCCAAATTTTAACAAAACTTGCAGTAATGATCAGTACCATGCTTAATTGCCCATATCATTGCCGTGTTCCGGTTGAATGATTTTTAGTGGAGTTACAGCCCTTTAAAGGTTTTAATACACAAACTTTGTCCAGACTAGTCTCTTTTGAACTCCAGGCCAGATTTCAACGAAACTTGGGAGAGCTGATGAGATGATGAGTACCAAGCCTAGTTGCGCATATCAAGGCTGTGTTCTGGTTGAAGATTTTTGTCAGAGTTATGGCTCTTTAAAGCTTTTAATACACAAACTTTGTCCGGACTAGTCTTCTCCTAAACCCCTGTAGGAAGCAGGGGTGATCAGTACCAATCCTAGTTGGGCATGTTGTTGACGTGTTCATCTTGAATGATTTTTGGCAGAGTTATGGCACCTTATACACAAACTTTGTCTGGACTAGTTCTCCTGACGCCCTGATTTCAACAAAACTTTGTAGGGATGATCAGTGTTAAGCCTAGTTGCACATATCACAATCTCATTAAAATCAGGCCCTTTATCATGCTACGATACTCTACACTACAAGGATCTGACAACATTCCATTGGAGGTCACGTCAGATTGACCTTACGATTAGCCAATCAGATTTCAGCCTACAAAATTGCTCAGTGTAGACTGCTTCACTGCACATGTCGCGTTTCAGTAGCGCTCGGTATTGAAAGAGACAATGTCCATAACTTTTAGCTTATAAAACACAAAATAATTGCGTTGACAAGCATAATACACCAACCATTATTGAATATTAACTGGAAAAAAAATAAAGAAAAGATTGTTTGACGGAATTGAATAGCAGTACAAAAAATTTCGCGGGTCAACAGTCGAGTTCGCTATCAACTGAGCTAAGCGGGCCAGATATACTATGACTTACTATTTAGAGTACTAATGTCGTAATAATTTCGGTGGAATATATACTTTCAAAACACACATGGCAGCGCCAGTGATTTTCTTTGTATCTTGATATAAAACATGCCATTTGGTGCATTTCTTTGAATTTATCGTGCAATCCACAGCAATAACACACGAAGACTTTATGCGCATTGTTTATTCTGGGAAGTAAGTAACGAACAACTTGTCAGTATAGTGTCGATATATGCCACAATGTGACTGTTTATTCACGAGAGTGTGAATGTATTTCATGGTCAAATAATAGTCATGAATATTGCATGAAACATTGTAATATGATGTAACATACTATTTTCCGGTAATTACATAATAAAAATGAAATGGAATAAAGCACTATAAAAACGATGTACTAAATATTATTAGGCAATATTACGTTATCTAAGTTGTTACACGATTTGTCGTTAATTGGAAATAACTGTTTTGCTATTAAAAACATAAATCGTGTTTATATAATCGTATTGGTACATGTAATATTAATTAGCTATGGCGATTTTCGCCAATCTCATCAGACAATTTGATTGATGAAATCGCCATATGGAAAGGAAAGAGCCACTGACCTTGGCATATATCGAAAGAACTAAGCGTATTATATTCAAATGTTTTAGAGAAATGCACATTATACCTTAACATGTCTAAAAAAGGAACGAACATGAACCCATGAACCCATGACATAAATGTACACACTAACAAAACTAATTCACATATATTGAAATCACTAAACAAAACTAATTCGTATACGTTGAATATCTCTCACTAATTGTAAAGTTCAAATTCAGAATGTCTCTTTCACTAGAGTTGTTTGGTCTTTGTAGTTATAAACAAAACTGACCTAGCATGAACCCATCGTAAGGCCACTTCACGTGTGTAAATACAACCCCACATGAACCCATAGTGGGGTCAATACGTGATAATGACTCGAGTTTGAATGTAACCGGCATCTGTAAGTTGTAATTGACATGAACACATGGACAATTACTTTTCATAGTTCTGTGTTGTCTGTAATGTTGATCCCATACGTAATAAAGGCCGTGAACCCACTGATCTCTATTTATTGACGTATGTATCTCGTGAACGCATTTGAACGCCATCGTCCCAAGTGTCGAATGATTCCGTCGGACACGTTGTTCTCCATGAGATGTGTTGCTCGGCCTATTCTGAAACTGTGCGATTTGAATTCTGTTGTACTAAGACCTATATATGCTAGCGATGCGTTCAGTATATTTACGAACTTTGATCTGGCTATTGGGGTAATTGAAACGATTGAAAATAACGGTCCGTCAGAGATCCCCCGTTGTTGCAGGTAAGTCTCCAGACTCTTTACCGGACAGTGTGCGCAGTTTTCCGATTTAATTTCAATTGTGTGTGTTTTTCCATTGGAATGCTTAAATTTCTTGAATGTAACATAAATGGTACCGTTTACTATTGTTAACTGATTCCTATGAATAATATTGGGTTCTGTTATGTCACAGCGATATGTTATCTCGCCCACGCGAAGAAGTGCGTAAAAAGCTAGCATAAACATAGCCGCGTACATTGATTGCGTGTATATTCTTGACTGCTTGCTTTGTATTGTCATTAATGTGTGGCTGGGCAGGCGGACATGTTTGCCTTGCCCGTTGGCTTTGTTTCGTCGTTTGTTGTGTGGGTGGACAGACGGGCATGTTTACCTTGCCCGCTTGCTTTATATTGTCGTTTGTTGTGTGGGTGGGCAGGCGGGCATGTTTGCCTTGCTCACTTGCTTTGTATCATTGTTTATTGTGTGGCTGGTCAGGAGGGGATGTTTGCCTTGTCTGCTTGCTTTGTATTGCCATTTTGTTGTGTGGGTGGGGAGGTGGGCATGTTTACCTTGCCAGTTTGCTTTGTATTGTCATTTGTTGTGTGGGTGGGCAGACCGACATGTTTTTGTCATTTTGTTGTGTGTGTGGGCAGGCGGGAATGTTGGCTTTGCCCACTTTCTTTGTATTGCCATTTGTTGTGTGGGTGGGCAGACAGGCATGTTTTTGTCATTTTTTTGTGTGGGTGGGCAGGCAGGCATGTTTGTCTTGCCCGCTTGCTTTGTATTGTTGTTTGTTGTATGGTTGGGCAGGAGGGAATGTTTGCCCTGCCTGCTTGGTTTGTATTGCCATTTTGTTGTTTAGGAGGGGCAGGCGGGCATGTTTGCCTTGCCCGCTTGCTTTGTATTGTCATTTGTTGCGTGGGTGGGCAGGGGGCATGTTTACCTTGCCCGCTTGCTTTGTATTGTCATTTGTTGTGTGGGTGGGCAGGTGGGCATGTTTGCCTTGTCCACTTGCTTTGTATTATATGTTGTGTGCTTGGGCAGGCAGGCATATTTGACTGTGTTTAATTAAAATAATTAATATAATTAAATACATCTTAATAGTTTTAATTAACTTATTTGACTTACTTCAGACAAACTTGTTTGCTATTGAACAAAGTGCTTTTTTACTTTTCTTATTTAGCGTATTTGTAAATAATAATTACAATATTAAAGAATCATGTTTGTAAAATTGAGTTAGGCCAAAAAAAACATGAGTGTGTTTCCGATTGCCTGCTCTAAATAAATAGGGTAGGTCTGTAGGCATTTTTTTTTGTTGTTTTTTTTGTGTGTTTTTTTGGTGAGAGATATTTTGAGATTCTACATGTATTTATCTCATAAATCCCAAACAAGTTGATGATACAACTGAAAATTTCTCTGTGATGTCAGTTTACCTTGATATATTGTGATAAATCATTGTTTAGAACAAATTAAAAAAAAATAAAAAATAAAAAAAAACTTTTTTTTATTTAATTTTTTTTTTCATAAAAAGTTTTAGGGTCAACCCCTTAAAAATAGGGTCGGTTGGGCCAACGGAAGACAAGTATTTTTTGGCCTTACTATGCTTTGGCAAAGAAAACAAGCATTTATATCAAATGGACTTCTTTGATTATGGCCGCATTTCCTTTGGATTTTAGGATGAAACTAGTCTATTTGCATTTCGCAAATAGACTAGTTTCGCTCTGACAGGCATTGCATGATTGCAGATAGACTACTTTGACAATTTAGAGGTTTTCTCATTAACTATTCACAATGGGACACTATAATTTCTAGACATTGTGTAAAACAGGGAATAGTATTAAAAAAAGCAAGAAAGTAGTTTTGACAAAAAATGTCAGTTAGTCTAGTTTCGCACTAAGCCCTCGCAATGTATTAAGTTTAGAAAGATAACATGTCATGCGCAAGTCACATAACTCTGCAACCTGTTTTGACAAAGTTATTCCCCTTAGTCAATTTTTTGGTTATAAGCTCATGTCTCAGAACTGCGTGATAAAATTCAGTGAAACTTCACACATATATTCAAAAATATACAGATAACATGTCAAGCACAAGTCACATAACTCTGCAAGCTATTTTGACAAAGTAATGACCCTTTTTGTTCTTAGTCAATTTCTTGGTTAACCTTTTTCGGTAAGCTCATACCTCAGAAACCACCTGGAAGAACTCACACAAACTTCACGTAATATGTATTCAGTATAAACATAACATGTCACGCACAAGTCACATAACTCTGCAACATATTCTGACAAAGTTATGCCCCCTTTTTTACTTAATTTAGTCAATTTCTTGGTTAACATTTTTTCGGTAAGCTCATATCTCAGAAACTGCTTGCCAGAAACTATACACATGTATTAACTACCATAAGAGGAACTTGTACAAACAAGTGCCATAACTCTGTTATGAATTTTACAGAATTATGCCCCTTTTTCAACTTACATGTAGCTGTCCAATAAATAGTCAAGGCCTCCAAAAGAGGGGGATTAGACGGCTCTTGTTTTACTTCCACTTTGTTTCCAGATAAATTAATAAGGTTTCAAAAGTCAAGCACGCTTTTGTCTGACAGCTCTTGTTATTTTGATGAGTACTGTACAAAAATATTATAACTACTGTACAAAAATATTATAACATTACTGTACACAAATATTATAACATTAAATTAGGCAAAAAAATAAATAGGTGTGTTTCCTATTGCATGCTCTGAAAAAATAGGGTCAGTAGGTAGGCATTTTTATTTTTTTTGGAGCAAGATATTGTGAGATTCTACATGTATTTATCACATAAACCCCATACAAGTTGATGATACAGCTGAAAGTTTCTCTGTGATGGAAGTTTACCTCGATATATTGTGATAAATCATTGTTCAGAACAAATAAACAAATGTTTTTTTGTTGGGTTTTTAAAAAAAAAAAAAAAAAAAAAAAAAAAAAAAAAAACATAAAAAGTTTTAGGGTCGGCCCCTTAAAAATAGGGTCGGTCGGGCCACCGGAAACACAGGTCTTCTTTTTTTTTTGCCTTATCTAGAGCACTGTGTTACTTATAAATTGCCGCATATTACATAATATTTAGATTAAACTATTTAACAGTAAATCCTATAATAACACACATTACGTGGTCCGAGTATTAACTTTCATACCCCATACAACCCGTTCCCCAAGAAGCAAAAACAGGGTTGGGTGCAGAGTATGAAATAAAACCTTAAACCCCTTCCCCAAGAAGCAAAAACAGGGTTGACTGGGGTATGAAATAAGACCTTGATTTCGGCTGAAAGAGTTCGCATATTGTAAAATTAAAACATTTATTAGGTAATTTTAAACAAGTTATCACATTTTTCAGTAAAAAATATTGTTTAACATGTTTTATTGTCGAAATAATTCCGTTATAAAATCCTGCTAATATAAGCTTTTCCATCGCTTAATGGATCTAAGGGTTCTAGTTTTCTAGATATTAACACATAATCACAAATTATAATCCTTCACTTATATTATTACAGCTTATTGTAACAGTTTACAGTAATATTTATTATCTTGCTAATAAAATTGTTAAATCTGTCGTTGGTTATTAAAGGATTATATATAAACTGAGCAAAAATAATTTACCACACAAAATGCATGTCATTTTTCCATAGACGAGATAGAAAGCCGAGTATGTGCGGGGTCAACGATAAAGTGAATCTGTCCTTGGTTATTATAGGATTATATTATATATACTGAGAAAATTTATCAGACAAAATGCATGTCATTTCCATAGACGAGATACAAAGCTGTGTACCTTGGAGTCAACGATAAAGATATGACTAATTATAATACTACAAATTCATTTGTAAACAAAGTCTGTGATAAAAATGAAGCAGATATGATGGGAACTTACTTTTATAGGTTATCGAAAATCATTCTCATTTCAATGAAAAGGAAATTTGGAATGTTTTTGTTTGAGAATAACAATCGTTTGTGAACACATTTCAGTGTTTTTAAACAAATACAGAATGGGCAATTCACGGTCAATGCCCAGCATAAAATTTGTTCAAAGCAATGCGTTTGTATAATGAAATAAGTTGTTTTTGATATATGGGAGGTAATTCTGATGCTTTGCTTAGAAAATATAAAATAACACTCTTTTTTTTTTAATTTCACATCCTTACCTAGCATTTGTAATATCTTGAAACAGTTATATCAATGTTCATGTGTCTAATCTATGTCCCTAAACAGTTGTGCTAAACTTTTTTGTTCAGTATGTTATTGATGGAGATGATGCATGTGAATTTATTACGTCTTTTGCGAATCAAACACAATTTCAATAATGTCCAAAGCATGTAATGTTTAAGCAACTATAAATCAGCCAAATAATGGTAAATTAAACTACAAAACGGTTTATCAAAACTCCTTCCAGGTGTTCAGATCATAAATGTGTATGTGCCGATTAAAATAATAAATTTATCCACGGGTTCTGAAACTAACAGTGAATGAATATGCGTAAATTCAATTATTAGTTTGTGCAGGATTCAGCAAAAGGTTACAAGTATCAACAACAAAAAAATCCATATAATTCCATCCTTTTGGTTAAAAATGTCAATTTGGAAAAATGTTGAGAAACCCATTTAAGACATATCAAGATAACAAGTGAAGCACCAGCAGTGGTGCGAAGAAACTACTTTTCTTGAGTGTTAGTCATACAATACTATTTATCTTGACTAGTCATACTAATTATTACCTTGACTAGTCATACTAATTATTACCTTGACTAGTCATACTATTTATTACCTTGACTAAGTCATATTATTTATTATCTTGACTAGTCATACTATTTATCTTGACTAGTCACACTGTTTATTATCTTGACTAATCATACTATTTATTACCTTTACTAGTCATACTGTTTATTACCTTGACTAGTCGTACTATTTATTACCTTGACTAAGTCATATTATTTATTATCTTGACTAGTCATACTATTTATCTTGACTAGTCATACTGTTTATTATCTTGACTAAGTCATATTATTTATTATCTTGACTAGTCATACTATTTATCTTGACTAGTCATACTGTTTATTACCTTGACTAGTCATACTGTTTATTATCTTGACAAATCATACTATTTATTACCTTTACTAGTCATACTATTTATCTTGACTAGTCATACTGTTTATTATCTTGACTAGTCATACTGTTTATTATCTTGACTAATCATACTATTTATTACCTTTACTAGTCATACTATTTATTACCTTGACTAAGTCATATTATTTATTATCTTGACTAGTCATACTATTTATCTTGACTAGTCATACTGTTTATTATCTTGACTAGTCATACTGTTTATTATCTTGACTAATCATACTATTTATTATCTTGACTAATCATACTATTTATTACCTTTACTAGTCATACTGTTTATTACCTTGACTAGTCGTACTATTTATTACCTTGACTAAGTCATATTATTTATTATCTTGACTAGTCATACTATTTATCTTGACTAGTCATACTGTTTATTACCTTGACTAGTCATACTGTTTATTATCTTGACTAATCATACTATTTATTACCTTGACTAGTCATATTATTTATTATCTTGACTAGTCATACTATTTATCTTGACTAGTCATACTGTTTATTATCTTGACTAGTCATACTGTTTATTACCTTGACTAGTCATACTGTTTATTTCCTTGACTAGTCATACTGTTTATTTCCTTGACTAGTCATACTGTTTCATCACCTTGACTAGTCATACTGTTTATCACCTTGACTAGTCTTACTGTTTATCTCCTTGACTAGTCATACTGTTTATCACCTTGACTAGTCATACTGTTTATTTCCTTGACTAGTCATACTGTTTATTTCCTTGACTAGTCATACTGTTTATTATCTTGACTAGTCATACTGTTTATCACATTGACTAGTCATACTGTTTATCACCTTGACTAATCATACTGTTTATCACCTTGACTAGTCATACTGTTTATTATCTTGACTAGTCATACTGTTTATCTCCTTGACTAGTCATACTGTTTATTTCCTTGACTAGTCATACTGTTTATTTCCTTGACTAGTCATACTGTTTATTACCTTGACTAGTCATACTGTTTATTACCTTGACTAGTCATACTGTTTATTACCTTGACTAGTCATACTGTTTATCACCTTGACTAGTCATACTGTTTATCACCTTGACTAGTCATACTGTTTATTATCTTGACTAGTCATACTGTTTATTATCTTGACTAGTCGTGCTGTTTATTTCCTTGACTAGTCATATTATTTATTTCCTTGACCAGTCATACTGTTTATTACCTTGACTAGTCATACTGTTTATTACCTTGACCAGTCATACTATTTATTACCTTGACTACTATTTATTACCTTGACTAGTCATACTGTTTATTACCTTGACCAGTCATACTATTTATTACCTTGACTAGTCATACTGTTTATTACCTTGACCAGTCATACTATTTATTACCTTGACTACTATTTACTACCTTGACCAGTCATACTATTTATTACCTTGACTACTATTTATTACCTTGACTAGTCATACTGTTTATTACCTTGACTAGTCATACTGTTTATTACCTTGACCAGTCATACTATTTATTACCTTGACTAGTCATACTATTTATTACCTTGACTAGTCATACTATTTATTACCTTGACTAGTCGTACTGTTTATTACCTTGACCAGTCATACTATTTATTACCTTGACTACTATTTATTACCTTGACTAGTCATACTATTTATTACCTTGACTAGTCGTACTGTTTATTACCTTGACCAGTCATACTATTTATTACCTTGACTACTATTTATTACCTTGACTAGTCATACTGTTTATTACCTTGACTAGTCATACTGTTTATTACCTTGACCAGTCATACTGTTTATTACCTTGACTACTATTTACTACCTTGACCAGTCATACTATTTATTACCTTGACTACTATTTATTACCTTGACTAGTCGTACTGTTTATTACCTTGACCAGTCATACAATTTATTACCTTGACTACTATTTATTACCTTGACTAGTCATACTGTTTATTACCTTGACTAGTCATACTGTTTATTACCTTGACCAGTCATACTATTTATTACCTTGACTAGTCATACTATTTATTACCTTGACTAGTCATACTGTTTATTACCTTGACCAGTCATACTATTTATTACCTTGACTAGTCATACTGTTTATTACCTTGACTAGTCATACTGTTTATTACCTTGACTACTATTTATTACCTTGACTAGTCATACTGTTTATTACCTTGACTAGTCATACTGTTTATTACCTTGACTAGTCATACTGTTTACTACCTTGACTAGTCATACTATTTACTACCTTGACCAGTCATACTATTTATTTCCTTGACTAGTCATACTATTTCCTTGACTAGTGTAAGTCATACTATTTATTTCCTTGACTAGGCATACTATTTATTTCCTTGACTAGGCATACTGTTTGTTTACTTGACTAGTCATACTATTTATTACATTGACTAGTCATACTGTTTGTTTCCTTGACTAGTCATACTGTTTATTACCTTGACTACTATTTACTACCTTGACCAGTCATACTATTTATTACCTTGACTACTATTTATTACCTTGACTAGTCGTACTGTTTATTACCTTGACCAGTCATACTATTTATTACCTTGACTAGTCGTACTGTTTATTACCTTGACCAGTCATACTATTTATTACCTTGACTACTATTTATTACCTTGACTAGTCATACTGTTTATTACCTTGACTAGTCATACTGTTTATTACCTTGACTAGTCGTACTGTTTATTACCTTGAACAGTCATACTATTTATTACCTTGACTACTATTTATTACCTTGACTAGTCATACTGTTTATTACCTTGACTAGTCATACTGTTTATTACCTTGACTAGTCATACTGTTTACTACCTTGACTAGTCATACTATTTACTACCTTGACCAGTCATACTATTTATTTCCTTGACTAGTCATACTATTTCCTTGACTAGTGTAAGTCATACTATTTATTTCCTTGACTAGGCATACTATTTATTTCCTTGACTAGGCATACTGTTTGTTTACTTGACTAGTCATACTATTTATTACATTGACTAGTCATACTGTTTGTTTCCTTGACTAGTCATACTGTTTATTACCTTGACCAGTCATACTATTTATTACCTTGACTACTATTTACTACCTTGACCAGTCATACTATTTATTACCTTGACTACTATTTATTACCTTGACTAGTCATACTGTTTATTACCTTGACCAGTCATACTATTTATTACCTTGACTACTATTTATTACCTTGACTAGTCGTACTGTTTATTACCTTGACCAGTCATACTATTTATTTCCTTGACTAGTCATACTATTTCCTTGACTAGTGTAAGTCAATACTATTTATTTCCTTGACTAGGCATACTATTTATTTCCTTGACTAGGCATACTGTTTGTTTACTTGACTAGTCATACTATTTATTACATTGACTAGTCATACTGTTTGTTTCCTTGACTAGTCATACTGTTTATTATTCGGACCACTGTTGGTGCTTCACTTGTTTGAATTATTTCCCTTTTAAAAAAGTGTAACCTAAACAACTTGACCTTGAGTGTGGCTAATAGCTATCAAGGTTAAAGACATCTTCAGACTGATCTAATGAATTCATCTGAAAAAGGCCAATTACCGGTACTCTCCAATTCATAATTTTTGAATTATTTCGCTTTGAAAAGATATTGAACCTGGAACCTAAACCTTGCCTTTTATTTATAAGTTATCAGTGCTAAGGCTTTACAACTTGAAACAAATACCCTTCTTAATACTCACAATTGAAAATCTAAATGGCCCATAACTCTTAAATGAATATTTTTAGTTATGTCCCTTAGAAAAAAGTTTAACTTTGTTGAAATGTACTTCAATATTGCTTACTAAAAATGTCTAAATATGGACCGGGTATATTATACGACGGGCAAATATGCCCCCGCTAGGCAGTGCTCTTCTTTAAAAGTACTTCAAGGATTGTCTTTTCATTGTTACAAAAATTGGTTAAAAAAAGGAAGTAGTCTAAGTCAATAATTGTATCATGTATAATTATACGTCTTTATCATGCAGATATGCACTTTTCTGCCTAATAAAGGGGTGATCTAATAAATTTTCCTCCATGTGCACTGATCAATAAAGCAAATCAATGCGGAATCCCTCGGCGTTTATTGTACGTAACGTTATCTAACGTCATGTACGTAACGTTATCTGACGTCATAAAACAAACAAAAAAACAACAACATGGCGGCGTCCTCGATAAGCTTAACATTCTCCAAAATAGATAATAATAGTAATTCGTACAGAAAATGTAGACAATCTACGTGATAAATAGCATATTATGTCAGTGCCTTTTATGATCAAGTTTATTAGGCTCGGCACGTAAACGAAGAATGGCTTGGCATTTTCTAAGCCTCGCCTAATAAACTTGATAGTAAAAGGCACTGACATAATATTCTCTATTTAAAGGGACAAACGGTAATCATGAAGTCTTTATCAAGCATTAAAATTAACCTCTCGATTTATTAATCCAGTAGCATTTTCACTTGAAATCTGCTGGCATATATTGAAATGTAATTTTAAAGTTTTTAACTTTTCTTTGTTATTCTACATAAGTTTGAATATATTATTGGTGAAATGTAATCAACAGCTAGAAATATGCAAAAACAATTTGCTGTATACTATTCTTATAAGGATTGCACAAATGCAATTTATTAGAAAAACTAACCTGGACACCGTGAGTTTCACAAAAACCAAGATTGCCGCATGTCTCTTTAATGTGTGGTTGACAGATAAAAATGACTCTTGTTACATTTGAAAACCGTGATTTTTACAAAAACCAAGATTGCCGCATGTCTCTTTAATGTGTGGTTGACAGATAGAAATGACTCCTGTTACATTTGAAATAAAATGTCTGGATGAACATTTATTATTCTTAATAATATATAACATTTAGTAGTATGCTTTTGACTAAGCTTTAAGTCAGGTTTTGCTGTCTTTTGTGTTGTTGCAAAACATAGAATATCAGGAAGGGCCACATCTGTTTCGAACGGCAGATCACAAGAGCGGTCTCAAATTATCCTTTTTCGTCTCATTGCAACTCAATCATGTAAACTGATTACCTGATTTCTTTGTTAAGGTATCAATCTTGTCTTAAGTATCCATTACAAAGCAGACGGCAAAAATAACTTCCAAAGAAGTTCCCACCATTTATTTGTGCCGCTTGAGACATTTTCAGGAAAAACAATTATTTCATATGAATAGATTTTATACATCTTCTTATGTATTGTTAGCAAATATCGTATGCTTCAAGAAAATGAAATAAAAAATATATGTCACAATACTTGTTTTGTAGAAAAAAGCAAATATAACCCCGTCATTTCTAAAAATGTATGGTTTTTGGAGCAAAAAACACCTTCTTTAACTGTTATACATACCCCCTTTTTTATTTAAATAATTTCTACATGTGTATAAATAGCATACAGTCATCCAGTCAGTAAAATTTTCTGTTTTAAGTTAATTCTTACGTTTCAGACAGGCATGTATGGATACACTAAGTATGAAAAATCTATAACGGCTAAGCCATTAAATCTTTCAGTTCATTAGGTTCATAAAAATGAAAACCAGTGAAAAATATATAAAAAGTATGGTATTTTTGAACATAGTCGCACTTAGGCAGGTATGCTCGAAAAATATGCAAAACTGTAGGAAATGTCCATAATCAAGAATAATGGCTTACTTTTCATCCATTTTATCTTTACAGGCAGCTGGCAAATCTTGAAAAAGAAGCGGTAGCAGCCGAGGTCATTCTGCCATCCACCTTAGATGGGGAAGTCGTACAGTGAGGTCGGCATCACCTGACCTGGATGACATCAACCCTGTCTGCATGACTTCACTTGGCTGACATCATCACCTGACAATATGACATCATCCACTGACTATATGACATCATCCCTTGAGACTATGACATCATCCCCTGACTATATGACATCATCCCTTGACTATATGACATCATCACCTTATATGACATCATCCCTTGACTATATGACATCATCACCTGACTATATGACATCATCCCTTGACAATATGACATCACCACACTTGCATTGTTTTAAATTACCAATGTCTGACTATACCATGATGATAATCAGGCACTTCAGATTCAGATGCTGCAATCTTCATCCTAACGAGCTTAAAAATCTCCAACTTTCCTCATAAAACTATCATAATTAAGCTTACACATCTTCTCATTATTCATAAAAATTGTTGTTGTTGTTGTTGTTTTTACGGTGTAACGTCCTTCCGTCTGATGACCCGATAGGACGTTCTAAAGGGAAAGATATAATAGAGTCAGGACAGCATAGAAATAGATTTGTTGTATAAATGTTAAATAAAGTCCATATCGAGGGATTAATGCAAAACTATTGTATCTGGTTGTTTATTTATTTAATGTTACAATAGTCTTGCATTTACCCCTTGATATGTTAGTTTGGAGTCATATAGAGAATCTTACATCAATGCCCGTTTAATTTTGAATTTTTCAGTGCCCGTTTAATATTGAATTTTTCAGTGCCCATTTAAAGGGACACACGGCAAGCTTGAGTTTTATATCAAGCATTAACATTATCACCTTGATTTATTAATCCTGTATCATTCAGTTTGTAGACTGTCCCGAGATTCCTCTGTTTATTGCGAATCTCTATAATTCATCCATGTAATTAACTGACCCCAGAGCAATAAAATACCCATTTTTGCACAGCAGTGCATCAATTATCTGACAGCAGATAGGCACATTTAAAAAATTTGAAATAAGTTGGTGTAACAAAATGCTATCTGCAAATACAGATAAGTAGTGATATATACTTCTAACATTTAATTCTGCATGGACAAAGTTTTAGCTCATTAGCTGGCATGTTATGTGATTTATTGACATTTTATTGACCTCATGCTGGGTATGCCGACCACCAAGCTGATTATCATGTAACTTAAGCTGAGTAGAAACTACTACAGAGTCGATAAACTACATTGTGATTTTAAAACTGCTTGCATACAAGTTATAACTGAAAATCTGAGATTTCAATGGTCTTCATTATTCTACCACATTTTTAAATATATTATTGGTGCAATATTATATGTAGAGAATATTTGTTTGTTTTGAGTGAATATTAGGGGTGCGTACCGGTTGATACATCGTATCGAACGTACCTGTATCGGTCCAAATATCAAATCAAAATATTTAAAAAAGAAAAGTGTTAACAGCTTTTCTGCAGCCTTGAAATATGACGGAAACTAATTCTAATCCCGCAAGGAGAGTGATTACGATGACGTCCAAAATGCGGGCAAGTGGGGGGAGGGAAAAAGTTGTGGATAAAACGCGGGCCGTACCTTAACTTGGCTTTATAAGCTTTCTTTAACCGTAAAAAATAACCGAAGAACTGTTAGACGCTTTCATTTTTAAAATAAAGCCACTTATCCAAATTCGTTTGAAGTAATTAATAAAATTGAAATTTTCGGAGCACCAGTAATCACAATGAAGTTACGGTAATGGTAATAAGAATGTCAGAAGAAATCAAAATCAACACTACTGGAGTTAGTTTTCTTACATTAAAAGGTTCTAAGTTGGAAATACAGTTAATTGATACTAACACATAAAAACACAATTATTACGATATCTGTTCGAAAATAGGGAAATAAGTCATTCCGTACAATGTACGGTACGGCCCGCATTTTAGACATCATTGTAATAGTGAATATAGGATTTATTTTCATCGAGAAGTGAAAAAACTTATTTTCAAGAGTGTTTTAGCACGAGTGAAAATATTAGAAAATATTTGAGTTTTCTCACTTGGAGATGAAAATAAATCCTATATTCATGACAAACCACAAATATTCCATTTATTATACATATAACTCACAACCTGGAAATTTATGCAGAAAACATATAATGCGCCAGGACAATGACATCAATAACGTCAACTACGTAAACAACGTCAACAGTTGCATGACATCATTTTGAGTGAAAATATATTTTCACATGTGAAATATAAACAATGAAAATATAAGATTTTATTTTAATCATAAAATCCATTATTTCACTTTAAAGTATATAATAAATAGTAATATGTAACAATATTTGCTTTTTAACTATTTTAATAATTAATAATGATGATTGAACAAAGTTATGTAGGCAAACTAATGGGACGCCGTGAGTTTTTAATAAATCAAGATTGCCGTGTGTCCCTTTAATATTGAATTTGTTAACCAAGTTGGATGATGGAGATGATGCGAGACTGTGCCAAACATGATGTAAATTTTATCCGAGTTTAATAAATTCGTTACTGTATATGTATATAGGTACATAATAATATTTGGGATACTATTTATAACGCAAGTCCAAACATGTCAAATAATGTTAATTGATTAATTTAACTGACTATATATACTTTTTAGCTCGACTATTCGAAGAATAAGAGAGCTTATGTAATCACCCCGGGGTCAGCGTCGGCGTCGGCGTCCCACATCAAGGTTTGCGTGTAAGCTGTGTTTACAAGTCTATATCTCTTACATTTCTTATCCTAGCACAACCAAATTTGTTCATGGGCTTCCTTATAGCATTATCTTAAGGGCTGCATAAGCAATTTTGGTTCCTGTAACCCATGGGCTCCCATGGAACCCAAATTATGATAGCCCATAAAATGTGCCCCATTTCACATCAATTTTGCGTGTAAGCTGTGTTTACAGGTCTATATCTCTTACATTTATTGTCCTAGCTGAACTAAATTTTGGAATTGATTTCCTTATAGTATGTTGTAAAGGGTTGGATAAGTAATTTTGTCTTCTGCAAATTCTGGGCTCCCATGGAACCCAAATTGTGATGGCCCATAAAATGTGCAATAAAGGCAGATCTAGGTTTGCATGTAAGCATGTATATATCTATAATTTTGGTTTGGGATTTGTTATAGCATTATGCATCTTATTACTCCCTCCTTCGCCCCACCCCCTCCCTATCCCCCGCCCCCACTCCCCTCAACACCTTTTTTTTTTACATATTTCTGTGTTGTTTTAGTCAATTCTTACACATATATGTTGCAACCACCCCCCCCCCCCCCCCCCCCCCCAAGACTTGAAACTTTTTTTTTTTACATATTTCTTTGTTGTTTTAGTCAATTCTTACACATATATGTTGCCCCCTCCCCCCACACCAACCCTCTCCCCCCCCCCGCTCCCCCCACACCCACTTGAAACTATTTGTTTTACATATTTCTTTGTTGTTTTAGTCAATTCTTACACATATATGTTGCCCCCTCCCCGCACCCCCCCTGCACCCCCCACCCCGGCCTCTCACCCCCCACCCCCCACACTTGAAACTGTTTTTTTTTTTTTACATATTTCTTTGCTGTTTTAGTCAATTCTTACACATATATGTTGCCCCCTCCCTCCCCGCCCCCAACCCACTTCCGCCCCTCTCCCCCCCAACCCCCCCACCCCCACTTGAAACTTTTTTTTTTTTTTTACATATTTCTTTGTTGTTTTAGTCAATTCTTACACATATATGTTGCCCTCCCAACCCCCCGCCTCTACCCGATCCACACTCGAACTCGATTTTTTAATTATTTTTTTCTTCATATTTTTCTGTTGTTTTGGTGAATTATTACATAGCTTCTTACACATATATGTTGCCCTCACTACCCCCACTCACCCCACCATCCACCCCCGCCTCTCACCCACCCACACCCGGGCCCGCACCCCACTCAAAACTTGATTTTTTTTATTTATTTTTTTACACATTTCTGTGTAGTTTTGGTCAATTCTTACACATAGTTATGTTGTGCTCCCAACCCCACCCCACATTGTTGTAGCCTTGTTTTCTGATGGTATATACTACCTATAAATGTATTATTCTCTGAAAAATCGAATAGTCGAGCTGCGCTGTTCTCCGACAGCTCTTGTTGTTGTATGATGATGATGTAATATGTTGATCTGGTCTTCTCGGTACTGCATATAATAATATAAATCGCGATTGCCTCATTGCATGCTGAACTGAACGGAAAAGACCGAGTGATGATTCCGTCTTCGTTTGCATATTTGTAACACTATTACACATTTTTGTCACAGCTTATTACATTCCTACATTGCAAGTTATGTGATAAACTGGAAATATTTTATAGAGAAATAAGTGTACAAAGTATGTTTGTGGAGCACAAGTGAACAAATGCTTCTTATACCCCTCGCTTTCACAAAGTGAAGTGGGGACTATACAGGAATCACGTTGTCCGTAATGTTCCGTCGCGTCGCGGAACACCCTCTACATCACCCAGTATTGATGGCCTAATTTGTTACAGAATTATGACCTTATTATGGCTTAGAATTTAGCACACATTTTTATTACAGTTAGAGCTTTTTCTCCTCTTCTACTCCACGCTTATAACTCCCGCTCTCTTGTGGGAACCATGCTTTATATGAGATAAATGATAGTCCATTACAACTTCCCAATAGCTCAATGCAGTACTATTGTGTCTTGAAAGTTACAATAGTTTCCCATGCACCCCTCATTCTATTTATAAACAAAATTCCAAGTTCATACCTTCACCTTTGACCAATATAATTGACCAGTCAGTGACACGTTCATACCTTCGCCTTCGACCAATATAGCTGACCAGACAGAAACACGTTCATACCATCACCTTTGACCAATCATGTATAACTAACCATTCAATGACGTCTCTTTACAATCATTCATCAAAGGACTGGATTATAGCAAACATCTTAGTGTCTTAACTAATTGAGTTCATGATTCCCAAGATCAAATTTCTCCTTTCATACTCTGTAACACTGTAAAACGAAAAAGCCTTATAAAGAAACAGTTTTTACCTAATTTCGAGATGTTATCTCCTCAATAATATGTTACAATTTCTTTAAATTGAAAATGTTCAGATTTTAATTTGAGCAGATTTTCCCGTTCATAAGCTGTATAGGCCATCCTGAAAAATACTATGTTTGCTGCATGTTTCTTGTCCCAGAAGTTTAAAAGTAGGTAGGTCGGTAGGCGAAATATTTGTTCTTCTGAAGACAATAAGGTTTTTTTAAATAAAGAAAAATATTCTGAAGATAGCCCAGATGAAATGTGAATATATATTTCCTTTAAAAAGGTTTGTGTAGGGCCATTTGTGGGTAGGTAGGGAAAGAAACCAACTCTGCTATGATTGGCCTGATGAAAGTGTGCTGGCAGAGCCGTCCCTGAAATGAGATGGGGAGCTTTATTTGCAGACTGTTAGAAACAGTCGACTGGTTTCAATAGTTTCATACAGTTTTGTTATATCTTGTGTTTTCTTTATATCTCAGCATTACCATGTCCGATCTTCATCAATTTTAATAGCATCTTCCTCTCATCAAGCACTGACCATGCCTTGAAAACTAGGTCACTGTAACCAACTTTCTCCAAAATATATAACTTATGTTAACCTTTTTAACTTTGTTATATGGGCATCAACATTTTTATGATGTGTGCGTAAGTTGATAATATAAAGCAAATAATATAAAGTTATATTTCCAAAAAAGTTTTTTTTGACATTGAAAAAGTAGTTCCAGCCGTGACATATCAGAGGTATGAAATACCACTTTATTTCAATGCTAAAATCCACTGTTTTTGTTGCTAAGCATAAAATGAAAAGTGTTATTCGTTCTATTTTCTATTTTAAGGGAAATATAGTCTCACAGCCAAACAATCGGTATTATTTAGGGTTCTGAAAAAAGAAGGTGAAAGAATTTATCAAAATCGGATGATAAAGTCACGCGAGTTTGCATTATTTTTGCATCAGACTGCAAATTGATGCATGCACAAACTATATTTTGTAACGTCCTCCTTGTTTGTCTGCTGTCAGTTTTCTACTTTCTGTTTCCCAAATGGGTGGCAGCTTTGAAAAATGGAAGTTTGTGAACATTTCATAGGATGAAACGGGTGCTTTCGTGAAAAGTAAAAGGAATTTTAACACAATTCGGAAAACGTCGACTGGCCTGAAGACCTTCATTAAATTCGTGTTCGATGGAGACGAGCTAAGGAATCTTGCTGAGATAACAATTGCAAGTCAACATTCTTTTGTCCCGGTATTTCTTGTCTGTTCATAAAAATGATGGTGACGAGTATAGTTAATTGTTCATTGTAAAATTAATATCTAATTAATAAAGAAGTTATAACTGTATAACATGGTTTGTAATCGTCCAAGATATCAGGCCTTGGTAAATGATATCGGCCTTAACCTTCAGTCACGGGCTGATATCTAGTTACCTCGGGCTGATATCTTGTTACCTCGGGCTGATATCTAGTTACCTCGGGCTGATATCTTGTTACCTCAGGCTGATATCTTGTTACCTCGGGCTGATATCTAGTTACCTCGGGCTGATATCTTGTTACCTCAGGCTGATATCTTGTTACCTCGGGCTGATATCTAGTTACCTCGGGCTGATATCTTGTTAACTCGGGCTGATATCTAGTTACCTCGGGCTGATATCTTGTTACCTCGGGCTGATATCTTGTTACCTCGGGCTGATATCTAGTTACCTCGGGCTGATATCTTGTTACCTCAGGCTGATATCTTGTTACCTCGGGCTGATATCTAGTTACCTCGGGCTGATATCTTGTTAACTCGGGCTGATATATAGTTACCTCGGGCTGATATCTTGTTACCTCGGGCTGATATCTTGTTACCTAGGGCTGATATCTTGTTACCTCGGGCTGATATCTAGTTACCTCGGGCTGATATATTGTTACCTCGGGCTGATATCTAGTTACATTGGGCTGATATCTAGTTACATTGGGCTGATATCTTGTTATCTCGGGCTGATATCTAGTGACCTCGGGCTCATATCTGGTTACCTCGATCTAATACTGATATCTGGTTACCTCGGTCTGATATCTAGTTACCTCGGGTTGATATCTAGTTACCTCGGGCTGATATCCTGTTACCTCGGACTGATATCTAGTTACCTCGGGCTGATATCTAGTTACCTCGGGCTGATATCTTGTTACCTTGGGCTGATATCTAGTTACCTAGGGCTGATATCTTGTTACCTCAGGCTGATATCTTGTTACCTCGGGCTAATATCTAGTTACCTCGGGCTGATATCTTGTTACCTCGGGCTGATATATTGTTACCTCGGTCTGATATCTTGGTTGATAAAAACTTACCTGCATACCAACCTCTAATTATTACCCTTCATTATACATATTTTTCATACAGTTTCTGTAAATTGTGCCTACACCAGTATCGTAGAAATAATGCCTTCCATATCTGTTTTTAGAAAACCTTCAAATGTGGTGATATTATATCTTCTTTGTTTATTATCTGATTTTGATAATGATTACACCGTTTTTCAAGTTTTTCAGAACTCTCAACAATGAAGATTGTTTGGCTGTGTCGCTACATTTCCTTTAAGTTGGTAACAGCAAAGCCATATTCAGCTTGTTTGAACATGTGGAACAAGTCATTGTTTGAATTTCCATAACAGTTTTTGTCAGAGAATATGTCATAGAATGAACTTGAATCGAACTAAAAATGAGATCGTCAACGACGTATTGGTTGCCATGGTATTTTCGTTTGTTAGGAGTTTAATACTTTGTTTTGTAGCGATATATTATGCTGGTCATGCACTTACTTGACAACCATGCTGTGATGTATTGTGAGCCTTTGTTAAAATAATCTTCCAGGTAATATATTGTCTATTCCCTGAAATATGAAACCTCATTTAGTATAGAGTCTGTGAAATGTCACATGTTTGCCACAGAATAATCAAGCAAATTGTTTTCATTTATTATTTTCATGATTTAGCCATCTGAAACGCTGTGAATATGTTGCATTTTTTCCACAAAAGTAATCAAGAAAAATATGTTTATATCTTACTTTGACGGCTAAGTCGCAATATAGAGAGGGTTATCACAGGAATTTAAAGATGTGGCAAAAGAGATTGTGGCAAATTAATTGAGTAGGTCAAATCTCATTTGAAAACACAACACTTGGTATTTTTGAAATTCTAGGGATATTTAAGAGTCCTTTTAACTGAAAGAAGAGCAAATCTTATGCAACTGTTTATCGCCATATGTTAACCTTTGGGACAAAGAGACTTGTGTACTAACATAAAATACAACCTTGGTTTGAACAAAAAAACAGTGGACTGAAAATAATCGAAAATCAAAAATGTTGTGTTTTTAAATATTATAAGTATATATGAAACTTACTTAAACCCCAACATTTACTAACGGGATAGTAAATATGTGAAGGAGTGGCCAGTATCAAATTACCACTGCTGCACACAGCCTGACTGTCAACTAAAATAGCAGATGTAAACATAATGTACATGCTGAAGCAGCCGACTCTATATTTGAATTGAATCACAATAATATTTCACAAATGAACATTGAAACTTTTCCTATACAGTTATAACCACACAAAATCAAGATTTGGTGCCTTTTTGAAGGTCTGTTGACGACACACTTTAAATTGTGATGCTTTACATTGTCTGGTTATAAGTAGTCATAAGCCGTCTGCTGCAGCACGCTTTGTTGATAAACACAGCCATGTCGGAAATATTTACATTGTGTATTAGCAAGGGTGATAACCTAGCTGGCTCCTCCCAGCAAATTCAAATTGTTTGACAGTTGGTTTAAATTATTTTTTGAAACTATACTTTGCAAATGATTGTTTTAAAAAAATAATTACACCAATTGATTTAACATGTTTAAATGTGTATTTATTTTACAGAAGTTTATTCAGAATTTTGAAAAAGGACCTCTGATGTGAAACATGCATAATTTATATAGAAACCTGCCCCAGTGCCATCTTCTGGCTTTTAAATGGCAGTTGGGGCTTTAATACTCTAATGGAAGCTAATGTGTAGTAGAAAAGGGGAACATGTGTTGTTTTGTTGTTAAACCGTAATAATTATAAATTCCTGAAAATGCTAACCGGTGTCCACTTATCCTGGAAATATTTGTGGCAGCAATTACTTAGTAACCCTTTTATATCAAAGAAACATATTGTGTAGCGGTATTTATTTTGGTCATCGTATAGTGATAATTCATGTAAATCATGTAAACTTTTTAAATATTTTACTTGCGATTGAGTAGACTAGATCCTACCAAATTATCAGTCAGAATTTTAAAAAGATTCTTAGTTAATTTCTTTTAGCATTAGTAGCCAGTTTTCCTTAAAAATAGATGTGATAATGAAATTTCATCCTATGAGAAATATTTTTAAATTTAATGAAAGTAACTATTCCATCTTTCAATAATTTCTGTGTATTATTACTGTTATTAATTTATTTTGCATTTATTCAAATGTTCTCTATCAAGATTTGCGAACAGTTTCAAGACGTTCAGCCCCGCGTGGTTCCCGGGTGCCCCCGTTTGGTCACGGGGCAAAGAATGGGGCCACTGCAGATCCCTTTGGATGGGTAGGCAGAGGGGTAGAATCCCCCCAAATTCATGTTCATTTTATCATTTTTCATGTTCATTAAAGGTCTTCATCATGATCCCTGCATTGTTTCAGGTGCTATCTCGCTCGCATCAAAAGAGCAGTGGCAGAAAAACAATAAACGTGGCTCCAGTGTAAATGGAGTTTCTACAATAGAATTTGCAGCAACTCTGCAGTTCAGGGTGAGAAGGTTCTAGGCCCATTTTCCATATTTTATCTCGATGTACATGGAAGATGAGCCTGGCATGTTCATGCCTGTTAGGCGCCATATAACCTTTTCATGTGTTGGTGCGCCTTAAAACCCAATTCAATTCAAGATGTTCATCCTAATTTGGGGTTTGTGCAATACATTAGTTTATAGTATAATATATATATATATACTAATCAAAGTTAGCTAAGCATCAAATCTTTTTCGCCTTTCGCCCCAAATATTGCGTGAACTGTATTTTATAGGTGTAACACACCCATTGATTTTTGCATTGAGTTGTGTATGAATTAAAGTTTAAATGCCATGTTGTCATTCATATCTAGGCCCAATTTAAAAAAGAAAAACTTACATTCTCGTGACAAATGGCACATATTCTGCCAAAAATCCACAGAAAAGTAGGGGTTATGTATCTTCTAAGAAAGAACTTGTCTCATGAATCCCTTTAAAAACAAAAACTGAGATGCCAAAATATTGCATTCATACACTCATTTCCATATAAGCAAAAAAATATAAAAACGCCCAATTTCAACATGACAATGCTTGAAAAATGTAACAAATAGATCAACAATGTGATTAAAACCAAAAATGGCACTTTAAATTAGTGAAAATGCCTTTTTTTTAACAAAAAATTATTCGTTGCCATTATGCGATGCAATGGGTGTGCTATACCTATAAGGTGACATGCAAAAATGCACAAGAAAATTGTTTTTTAATCAATTTTTCACGTAAATTAATCATAAAGCAAAATTAATTGTTGAGTTTTATGCTATTGGTAAACCAAACGCCATAAAACGTCAACTTGAAATCTTGGTGCTTAGCAAACGTTGAGTAGTATATGTTTGACCTTCAACTCTCAGTTACTGTGTATATGTATTTTGTATTATTTTTTTCTGTTATACATGTTATATGTATTGTTAAAGGGGGTACATCAGGTTTTCCTAGGGGTCTAGGGCTGAGACTTAAAATCGACAAATAATGATATTTTTTTATTCTAAGGCCATAATAAATTAATTGCTATATTCTCATGCCCGCCCGCCCCCATTATTTATGCCGCCCCGATAATTTTTATTTCTTAAAAAAAAATAAAAAATATATATATTAAAATAAAAATAAAAAAAAAAAAAATTGCTGAAAGTATGAAACACTATTAAAAACGTGTTTTCAATCTTGAAAGTACTCAGTAGTATGTTTTACTATTTTTGCCTTGCGCCGAGGCCATTTTCCGTTTGTCGTATTAAAAAAAAAAAAAAAATCCACCCCCACCCCTTTTTCGAAATAATTTGGATGAGAAACTAGCAATTAATTTATCATGGCCTAAAGGGCCAAAACATAATAACTGAGCCTAAAACGAGCGTTTATTTACACGGAAATTGTTTCTGCACAGTTTTGTGTGCTATACAATGTTACACACCAGGGTTTAACATTTTAAGCCCGATTTATGAATTCAAATTTTAGACATTAAAGGGACACATGGCAATCCTGATTTTCTAAAACTCGCGGCGTCCCGTTAATTTTCCTACATAACTTGCAGTTGTTCAATCATTAATATTATTAATATTATTTATTAGAATAATTCAAAGCAAAATTGTTACTAACTATATATTATATTGCACCAATAATATATTTAAAAATTTGGTAGAATAATGAAGACAATTAAAATCTCTATTTGTTATTTAATTATATATGCAAGCAGTTTTAAAGTCAAAATGATATATGAATAGTAAATCAAGGTGCTAATTTTAATGCTTGATATAAAACTCAAGATTGCCGTGTGTCCCTTTAACAGCAAGATATTAAAAACTTTTTTTTTTAGATTTTTCTAGATAAAACCTGATGTACCCTCTTGAAACAGCTTAATTATATTAATATGTAAGTGAACAAATTTGTATGCACTGAACTATTGAGAATAAAAAGGATATTAAACTGTTCAGATGTGTTTTTGGTTCTATTTTCTCCACTGGTAACATTTAAATTAATACTCATTTCGAGTTTAAATGCATTTTAATGAACAGTCATTGAAAAGGAAACAATAAACTGACATTTCAGTAATATAAGTAAAATAATTCCTTTACTCCGATTGGTATAACTGCCACCGACGGGACGTCATCCGACTGTTAAACAGAGGCAAACTCCTTTCTGCCTGGAAAATGTTTGGTTTAAACTTGTGTTATTCACAGAATGATGTATACATACAACTTATGAGAATCATTTATAAAGAATATAATTACATTGTGATTGGGATTTAGAAGTAAGCGTAGCACTTTTGAGAATCTGTTTCTCTAGGTATAATAAAATATACTGCAGTTTTCATTATTTAAAGGAACTAACTCGCCAGATAATGGCAAAATTACACAACAAAACCATCTATCAAAACTCTCTCCAGGTGTTCAGGTCATATAATCGTGTATATGTGTCGGTTAAATTTATAGGATTGTTCACAGGATCTTAGTCGCGTGATTGAATATGCGTAAAATGAATTATGAGTTGGTAACTATTAAATCCACGCTCCAGTTTTGGGGTTTGGTATGACTTGCTAAAGCCGTTTATATTGTGTATCTTGAGTCTGGATTCTCAAAATATCGCAACACACGAAAACGTCCCTTCGGATGGTCAGACGACAACGTCATAAAGTAACAATTTATGACGTCGGCCGGTAATCAATTAATTACTGATCAAATTTCCAGCCCCTTCCGTGTTTTACCTAATTATTAAATCATAAGGAATGTGTTTTCTTAATATAAATAGTTGATGCTATAGAAAATGGTAATTGTTTATGTTTTTTTGTTTTTTTTTGTGTTTTTTCTTAGTTGCGTAAGTGGTTATTATTCCTTTACAAGATACCCCATATAATATGAAATAATACAAGATTTCTACAATGTTTTAAGAGATCACCTGTATTAAGAGACCACTTTTGGTCTTTCCCCTGAGCGGTCTCTTAATTCAGGTTTGACTGTAATAACATTGAATGATTTTTTTTTTAAAATAATCTTTAACAGTTACTGTGGAATAGAATTATTTTTTTTAATTCCACACACAGATCCCACCAATGATAAAAAAAGCAACATAGCATTATTATTGATTTAAACAAAATAAAAAACATTTCTTAAAACTTAATAGCTTATTCACACATTTCCATTAACAGGGAACGAAAGATGCTTAATTTTGGTTAAAATATCTTAAATAATAATAATAAAGAGATAAATAACATTAGAGCAATAAGCCAGTAAGCGCACATACAAAAATTTTGCACTCAAATTTTAAGTACAAAAACCAATAAGTGATCTTACATGTTTTTTGCGTTTAAGTTTTCAGTGCAAAAATCTTGTGTTTTTTTTACTTTCACTGTAACCTTTTTAATTAAAAAACATTAGACATATAAACTGTTATGTCTAAAGTATAACTGTATTTTTAGCTTAAGTATGAAAAATTAACCCTTAATAATACCAATCTAAAACTTTTAACAGTTTTTTGTCTCTCCTGAAAAGTAGTGATAATGCACTTACATCGTTTTTGCGTTCAACAGACGAATAATACATGTAAAGAATATTTGTTTCAAAACCCAGTGTACAACCCACATTGTCAATACATACAGACTTATTTTACACAGATAATTTTAATGTTATAATATCAAAAATAAACAGTATTTTATATTATGAAATCTATGCATTGCCTCTACTCTGAGGCTCACTGAGTTTTTTCTCATATTTTGTTTTTTTAAAGAAAAAGCCTGTGTAATAAATCTGTATATAAATCCATTATCAAGGGACATGTTTCAGGAATGTTTTAAAGGATTAATATACATAACTTCCAAAATTATTATTTTTTCTTAAAAAAAACAAGAAGGTTGATTAGGAAAGACCAAGATATAAGCAAGGGTATGTTATTTCTGATAGTGAGATAAGATTTGCATGTCCCAAAATAAAAAAGAATAAAAACATTAAGGTTAATATTTGCTACAGTTTGATACTGAAAAAATCAACTAGGTAAATTATCTCTGTACTCCAGTTCCACAGATAGCAAGGTATTGACTCCACATGGTTTCAAACTTATTAATTTTTAAGTTTTTATATGCGATTAGTTTTTCAACTTTGTACAAAGATATTATATATGTTTTAAAAAGGTTAAGCTGTGGAATTTGATGTTGCATCTTGTTTTGATAAATGTAAAGTTTTGCTTGCATGATGATTTTACTCAAAACTGTATCAAATTTACAATTTCCAAATAAAATATCTGTTTCTGTTAAAGTTACGAATGCTGTATTGCATTTTTCTGTAATATAAGTTTGAAGTTTTGACCAGAATTCTTTTACTGTTCCACAGTTCCAAAACAGATGTTGGATAGTTTCAGGCGCATTATTGCAAAAGCTGCACGTATCGTTATTAATAATATTCATTTTAGATGAAAGGTAATTTGTTCCAAGTATCCTATGGTTGATTCTAAATTGGAACCAAAGTAACTTAGGATCTTTTGTTATTTTATAAGGTAAGGCATATAATCTTTCAAATTCAAAGTTTGGAACACTAACTACTTCATTTTTCCATTTACTTAATGCTTTGGGGTATACATTATTTCTAATCATAATGTCATATATGTTTCGACAGCCTTTCTCATATTGTAGAATTAAAGATAGGATTAGTGGACGTATAGGGTTTGGGCTGTTACAGGCTAGATGCGCAATATTCAGTTTTGCCAAATAATTCCTGACATCAGTTATAATACCTTCATATTCAAGAAAATTGGACTGTATATTATAGTATTCATTCAATTCTATGTATGAATAAAGATTTCCATGTTTGTTTAGAATGTCATTGATAAAAGTTATTCCTCCTATAAACCATCTTTTGTAAAACACACTAGAGCCTCCGACCCTAATACCTGGGTTATACCATATACTAACTGAGTGAAGTTGTTGCCAAGATATTGGTTTAACTTGATCAGCAAAATATTTGTAACTGATAAGAACATCCTTCCAAAAAGGATTTTGTATTCTATTTAAATTTTGTTTAATGTAATCTGTTTCAAATTTAAATATATTATTAATAATCGGACAGTAAATTTTCACGAGATGACTATATTTATTTTCTGTCTGAGATATTCGACGGATCCATGTTATTTTTAGAGCTAGTTTGAACTTTACTACTTCTACCATCCTAAGACCTCCATATAATTTTATAATCTTGAATAATGGTGGTTCTTTTTATTTTGTCCCTCAAATTATTCCAAAGAAATTTGTAAAATAGTGTTTGTATTAATTTGATTTTATCCGCTGAAGGATTTGGTAATCCAGTAATTAAATGGTTGAGTTTTTTGTTGTTATTTAATCAATGACGTCGTCCAAGACGCCGACGTCAACATTAATGGTAAATACAAAATTTTAAAATTAATTTTCAAATTGAAATAAAATCATTTTTAATTAAAGATATCAACATAAAATAAAGAGATTTTGAAAGAGAAAATCACCGTGTTTCATAAACATCAAAAACCATAAAATTTCAAAGTATTGTCTGAAGGGTGGTTTTCGCGTGTTTCGGCTCATATATATATACCTCATCGTCAGTAGGTTTAGAAACAGTTGTAAAATTTGGCTGTTGTTGGCAGGATAGCAACTTTAATGTTCATATCAATGTGAATATGTTTCAGTCCCCAATCCAAGTTTAGCTTGGTGGGTGGACTTACTAGGCATACCTTTTCATTTTTATTTTCTCGACAAAATACAACTATGAAATATAAATGTCTATTATTGGATATTAAAAAAGGTGGAAAAAATAGATTGAAGTAAGGGTTGCGGACCCAAACTCTCTTTCTACTTGGAAAAAGTCAATTCGTAATTTAAAATCTGGAATTCAAGAATTTCATAATAAATTTGTTTTAGTTCCTGCTGATAAAGCAGCTAATAATGTAATTTATTGCTTGACGCATACATCACATCAATGTTTTATCTCTGGAACTCAGTAGCACTATTCATATACTCCAGTTCAATCTACTGAGGATGATGTTGTTTCCACACATATCACTCGGTGCACTACTTGCAAGGCTGGGGTTGACAAAAAGCAGAACAAACTGCCAACTGTGTACTGCATTCCTAAATTACATCCGTCTGCCTTTACCACAAAAAAAATTGACCATCATATATAACCTTGCATGTGTTGAAAATGACGAAAACACCATACAAACAAACAAAATAAATTACATAAAAATCCGTATAAGGCCCGCTTTATTTCGAATTCTAGTGCCTGCACCACCACAAACATCTCCAAACTCCCCTGCGAAATTTTCTAGAACTGTGCATGAACAATTCTTGAACTGTTCTGGATAGATTGTTCAAGAACTGTACCTAATCTGTTCTGGTACAGTTCTAGAGCAGTACGTGAACATTAAATGAGACAAATTTTCTAGAACTTATGTTCAAGAACAGTTCTAGAACTTATGTTCAAGAAAAGTTCTAGAACTTATGTTCAAGAACAGTTCTTGAACTATCTGTACTGGAACTGTTCTAGAACTGTTACAGAACGATCTGTACTGGAACTGTTCTAGAACAGTTCTAGAACTATATGTACTGGAACTGTTCTTAGAACTGTTCTTGAACATACCCCTGCGAAACTCTGGTCTTATACTCAAGAACAGTTCATGAATGGTTCTAGAACATTAAGAACAGTTCATGAACTGTTCTTGATTCATTGTTCTAGAACATATGTTCTTAATATGTTCTTGAACACTTTCAAGAACTATTGAAGAACATTTCAAGAACTTTAATGTTTCTTAAGATATTCTTGAAAGGTTCTTGAACAAGTTTAGAACAGTTCAAGAACCTTTAAATAGAGAAAATGTTCTAAAAATGTTCTTGAACAATTTCAAGAGCAAATCAAGAACAGTTTAGGAACTTCAGGAGTTCCTGAACTGTTCTTGATTTGTTCTTGAACAATTTGAAGAACAAATGAAGAACCGTTCAGGAACTTCAAGGGTTCTTCAACCGTTCTTAATTAGTTCTTAACTCTAAGTGTTCTTAAACGTTAAGCGTTAAGCACTAATTAAGAACAGTTTAAACCCTTGAAGTTCCTAAACTGTTCTTCATTTGTTCTTGAAATTGTTTAAGAACAGTTTAAGAATATCTTCTCTATTTAAAGTTCTTTAAATGTTCTTTAAAGTGTGAACCAAATTCCTTTAAATAGGAAATGTAATTAAGATGTGCTTAAAATATCTACAAATGTGTTATCTTAATATGAATGTCGCTACAAATCGATTACATCTGTGCAAATGTAAATATACATTAAATTAGTAAGCAAGTCACAATATTAACCACCTAATAAACTATTGTGATCTTCCATTATTAGTCACACTATTTACTGATACAGCGTTTGAAAAAGGCATTATTTTTTTTAATGCTGACAGGCACAGGTATTATAATGAAATATGAAATTTCTTTGTTTTAAGTAGCTTGAAGACAACCCAAGTATACATAGATGGCTTTTGCTGGGACATGAAAACAATTATCCATAAACTTGGTATAAAAAGGCATTTATTTTGTAGCACTTAAGTTTTGTGTTGATTAAATTAAAGTTCAAAAGTTTCAAATCTGTTGAGTATTTCCACAAAACAACATAATTTTATTACACTATTTCCAGAACAGGTTTTTCCATAACAACCTGAATGTTTATAAATGTTGTTCAACGGCTCATCAAAACAGTATAGATTATAAGAAAAATTACTGTTCTTGATAGAACAATGAATCAAGAACAGTTCAGGAACTGTTCTTAATATTCTAGAAATGTTCATGAACTGTTCTTGAGTATACGAACAGAGTTTCGCAGGTGTTCATCTTCATTAATTAAACAAATCTATACTACTATTAACAAACAAATCTATGATCATTATTGCATGAACAGTTTAATATAATAACATTATCTGGAGTTTAAAAGCCCATGTCTTCATTTATATTTGCAAAGAAAGTAGGTAAAGAATATATGACACCTGAGTGTGATTCTGACAAAATTGCAAATAAAATTAAAACTCTTTTGAGTTTTTGGCGGTAAAATGGCAGTCCAACTGAAGATTGTGCTTGCATCATTTAATGATTAAATGTAAGTGTTTTGTGATAATACTTAAATTACTTATTGTGTCAAAACATCTTCTATATTTAATAGTTGTAATTGAAAGATGAAATTTCTAAATGTAGTCTTTAGAAACAGTATTTTAAAATGAAACCCCTATTGTCATGTGTTTTTGCGGATTAACTTTCTTTTTTTGTTGCTGACAGAAAAATGGTATTCAGCACTGCAGATATTATTTCATTTCAGTATCATATGTAGCATTTCAACAAGTATGACCAGGCATTCTGAAGGTTCAATTAATGAACTTCAAGAGTTCTTAAACCGTTCTTAATTAGTTCTTAACTCTAAGTGTTCTTAAACGTTAAGCGTTAAGCACTAATTAAGAACAGTTTAAACCCTTGAAGTTCCTAAACTGTTCTTCATTTGTTCTTGAAATTGTTTAAGAACAGTTTTAGAATATCTTCTCTATTTAAAGTTCCTTCAATGTTCTTTAAAATGTAAAATATCTACAAATGTGTTATCTTAATAGGAATGTCGCTACAAATCGATTACATCTGTGCAAATGTAAATATACATTAAATTAGTAAGCAAGCCACAATATTAACCACCTAATAAACTATTGTGATCTTCCATTATTAGTCACACTACTTACTGATACAGCGTTTGAAAAAGGCATTATTTTTGTAATGCTGACAGGCACAGGTATTATAATGAAATATGAAATTTCTTTGTTTTAAGTAGCTTGAACACACCCCAAGTATACAAAGATGGCTTTTGCTGGGACATGAAAACAATTATCCATAAACTTGGTATAAAAAGACATTTATTTTGTAGCACTTAAGTTTGTGTTGATTAAATTAAAGTTCAAAAGTTTCAAATCTTTTGAGTATTTCCACAAAACAACATAATTTTATTACACTATTTCGAGAACAATGAATGTTGTTTAACGGCCCATCAACACAGTATAGATTATAAGAAAAATTACAGTTCTTGAAATGCTCTTCCATAGTTCTTGAAAATGTTCAATGTTCAAGAACGTATTAAGAACCTGTTCTAGAACAATGAATCAAGAACAGTTCAGGAACTGTTCTTAATGTTCTAGAAATGTTCATGAACTGTTCTTGAGTATAAGAACAGAGTTTCGCATGTGTTCATCTTCATTAATTAAACAAATATATACTACTATTAACAAACAAATATATGATCATTTAACAGTTTAATATAATAACATTATCTGGAGTTTAAAAGCCCTATCTTCATTTATATTTGCAAAGAAAGTAGGTAAAGAATATATGACACCTGAGTGTGATTCTGATAAAATGCAAACGCCATTCTTTTGAGTTTTTGGCGGTAAAATGTCAGTCTAACTGAAGATTTTGCTTGCATCATTTAATGATTAAATGTAAGTGTTTTGTGATAATACTTAAATTACTTATTGTGTCAAAACATCTTCTATATTTAATAGTTGTATTTGAAAGATGAAATTTCTAAATGTAGTCTTTAAAAACAGTATTTTACAATGAAACCCCTATTGTCATGTGTTTTCACGGATTGACTTTCTTTTTTTTGTTCCTGACAGAAAAATGGTATTCAGCACAGCAGATATTATTTCATTTCAGTATCATATGTAACATTTCAACAAGTATGACCAGGCATTCTGAAGGATCAATTAATGAATTGTTCTTTAACTATTATGTAGGTTAAATTAGTGGCCAAGGGAGTTCTGGAACTGTGCAGGAACTGTTCTGGATAGATTGTTCAAGAACGGTTCTTGAACTGTGCTTCATCTGTTCTTGAGCAGTTCTAGAATGGTGCATGAACGTTAAATGAGACAAAATTTCTAGAACTTATGATCAAGAACAGTTCTAGAACTATCTTACTGGAACTGTTCAAGAACAGTTCCAGTACAGATCATTCTGGAACAGTTCTAGAACAGTTGCAGTACAGATAGTTCTAGAATTGTGCTTCATCTGTTCTTGAGCAGTTCTAGAACTGTGCATGAACGTTAAATGAGACAAAAATTCTAGGTTATGTTCAAGAACAGTTCTAAGAACAGTTCCAGTACAGATAGTTCTAGAACTGTTCTAGAACAGTTCCAGTACAGTTCGTTCTGTAACAGTTCTAGAACAGTTCCAGTACAGATAGTTCAAGAACTGTTCTTGAACATTAGTTCTAGAACTTTTCTTGAACATAAGTTCTAGAACTGTTCTTGAACATAAGTTCTAGAAAATTTGTCTCATTTAACGTTCACGTACTGCTCTAGAACTGTACCAGAACAGATTAGGTACAGTTCTTGAACAATCTATCCAGAACAGTTCAAGAATTGTTCATGCACAGTTCTAGAAAATTTCGCAGGGGAAATTTAACCTACATAACAGTTAAAGAACAATTCATTAATTGAACCTTCAGAATGCCTGGTCATACTTGTTAAAATGTTACATATGATACTGAAATTAAATAATATCTGCAGTGCTGAATACCATTTTTCTGTCAGCAACAAAAAAAGAAAGTCAATCCGCGAAAACACATGACAATAGGGTTTTCATTTTAAAATACTGTTTCTAAAGTCTACATTTAGAAATTTCATCTTTCAAATACAGACCCAGTTGCGTTCAAGTACCCCAAATAAATGTAGAATGAACGCTGAACGAACTGAAAATGAACGCAGAACGAACGCAGAATGAACGTTGTACGATCTATATTTTTAAAAATGCATTTCGTTCGTTGCGTTCGTTTCATTCCTTTTCTGCGTTTAGCGTTTTAAAAAAACGAACGATGAATGTTTTTTTTAAACGCTAAACGCTGAAAACGAACGGAACGAACGATGAATGCATTTTTTAAAACGCTAAACGCTCAAAACGAACGGAACGAACGAAACGAACGCAAATGCATTCCGCTATTTCGGATAACTTTCAATATTATCCTTTTGAGTACATAATTGAAGTCTCGATTTAAACGAAGTGCGTTTTGCAGTGACTTAATATAAAGAAATACACTGTGTAAATGGTGTTTTTTAAGCACGATTACACACTTTCATTTTTACCGATTTAAAATAGGAAATGTATTTATTGTGTAGCACAAATGTTATATTATTTCATTATAAAACTGAAATAATGTTGGTAAAATCAGACGGCATATGTTTATATAGTGTCAAGTATGTTAAATGTTTGATAAAAATAACATACACCCGAAAGAAAAAAGAATCATCAATGTGCACCACCAAATAATGTCAACCAAAGGATACATTCTTCAATTTGATCACAAACATTAGTCGCCGACTCGTGGTAAGAACCGCATGGGTGGATACCATGCGTAGTTTAATCGTCAGAAATGTTGCGATTGGTAAACGCTGAACGAACGAACGCAAATGCATTTTCTCCGTTTGCGCATTTAAACGCACACATTATGTTGCGTTCGTTCCGTGCATTTAAATGAACGCATAGTTTCTTTTGTAAACGCTGAATGCATCCTAAAACGCAAATGATTTGCATTTTAAAAAGTGCATTCATAAAAATGAAATGCAAACGGAATGCAAACGGAGCGCAAACGGAACGCAAACGAAACGCAAACGGAATGCATTTTTGAGGTACTTGAACGCAACTGGGTCTGTACAACTATTAAATATAGAAGATGTTTTGACACAATAAGTAATTTAACTATTATCACAAAACACTTACATTTAATCATTAAATGATGCAAGCACAATCTTCAGTTGGACTGCCATTTTACCGCCAAAAACTCAAAAGAATGGCATTTGCATTTTATTTGCAATTTTGTCAGAATCACACTCAGGTGTCATATATTCTTTACCTACTTTCTTTGCAAATATAAATGAAGACATGGGCTTTTAAACTCCAGATAATGTTATTATATTAAACTGTTCATGCAATAATGATCCTATATTTGTTTGTTAATAGTAGTATATATTTGTTTAATGAAGATGAACACCTGCGAAACTCTGTTCTTATACTCAAGAACAGTTCATGAACATTTCTCGAACATTAAGAACAGTTCCTGAACTGTTCTTGATTCATTGTTCTAGAACATGTTCTTAATATGTTCTTGAACATTGAACATTTTCAAGAACTATTGAAGAGCATTTCAAGAACTGTAATTTTTCTTATAATCTATACTGTATTGATGGGCCGTTAAACAACATTCATAAACATTCAGTTTGTTATGGAAAAACCTGTTCTGGAAATAGTGTAATAAAATTATGTTGTTTTGTGGAAATACTCAAAAGATTTGAAACTTTTGAACTTTAATTTAATCAATACAAAACTTAAGTGCTACAAAATAAATGTTTTTTTATACCAAGTTTATGGATAATTGTTTTCATGTCCCAGCAAAAGCCATCTATGTATACTTGGGGGGTGTTCAAGCTACTTAAAACAAAGAAATTTCATATTTCATTATAATACCTGTGCCTGTCAGCATTACAAAAATAATGCCTTTTTCAAACGCTGTATCAGTAAGTAGTGTGACTAATAATGGAAGATCACAATAGTTTATTAGGTGGTTAATATTGTGACTTGCTTACTAATTTAATGTATATTTACATTTGCACAGATGTAATCGATTTGTAGCGACATTCCTATTAAGATAACACATTTGTAGATATTTTAAGTACATCTTAATTACATTTCCTATTTAAAGGTATTTAGTTCACATTTTAAGAACATTGAAAGAACTTTAAATAGAGAAGATATTCTAAAACTGTTTTTATATAAACAATTTCAAGAACAAATGAAGAACACTTTAGGAACTTCAAGGGTTTAAACTGTTCTTAATTAGTGCTTAACGCTTAACGTTTAAGAACACTTAGAGTTAAGAACTAATGAAGAACGGTTTAAGAACCCTTGAAGTTCCTGAACGGTTCTTCATTTGTTCTTCAAATTGTTCAAGAACAAATTAAGAACAGTTCAGGAATTCCTGAAGTTCCTAAACTGTTCTTGATTTGCTCTTGAAATTGTTCAAGAACATTTTTAGAACATTTTCTCTATTTAAAGGTTCTTGAACTGTTCTAAACTTGTTCAAGAACCTTTCAAGAATATTTTAAGAAAAATTAAGTTCTAGAAATGTTCTTCAATGGTTCTTGAAAGTGTTCAAGAACATATTAAGAACATATGTTCTAGAACAATGAATCAAGAACAGTTCAGGAACTGTTCTTAATGTTCTACAACTGTTCTACAACTGTTCTTGAGTATAAGAACAGAGTTTTGCAGGGGCTATTAACTTCTAATCTTACTGCCGTTAAAGATCACGCTAAACAATATTGTGCTGAAACTTTTTTTCTGGGATTAATTTGTTTTGGTCTATAAAAAATTCAGAAGACGTTTTTGATCAAATTTGCAATAAACATCAAGTTTCATCTATAAGCACTTATGACTTCTCTACACTATACACAACCTTGCCATGTCACCTTATCAAAGACAAGTTTATTGCTCTTATTATTCGCTAGAGAAAGAACTACATTTTTGACCTGTAATAATATTAAAGCATTTTTTACTAACAGTAGTTTAGACAATTACACTATGTGGACTTGCCAAGAAGTTTGTGAAGCACTCATCTTCCTATAAGATAATATTTTCGTCAGGTATGGAACTACCGTTAATAGACAAATTGTTGGTATCCCTATGGGTACGAATTGTGCACCCCTTGTCACAGATTTGTTTTTATATTGCTATGAAAGAGATTTCGTGTTGAGTCTTTCACCAGATACCCAGGTAGATGTTACTGAAGCCTTTAGACACCTCTCGGTATCTGGAGGACAGTGAACATTGACAGCCCTTTCTTTTCTACTATGGCCAATAATATATACCCTAAAGAACTTCAACTTGACAAAGTTAATATTTCTGATATGCACTGCATGCATTCTTGGTGGTGGACCCATTTACACTTCACCACTATGCTTTCCTCTTTAATTGTGCGATGACCGGACAGGCTGTGGACCCTATGATGTCTACCTAAAGCCCAAAAGGACGGTGACATTTGATTTTTGTCTGCAATCTTGTCTTGTCGTGCCCTCAACGTTTTGTTCTCTTGTTGCTCTGGCTTCTGCCAGTCATTTATTACCTTCTTTATGGCTTTCTGGGCTATTGTTGTTTTTGTATTTATTTATACACAAGCATCTTTGTGTTTTACTTATATTGCCTATTAATGCTGCCTTGTTGGTTAGAGAATAGTTCAAGATGGAGATTTCTTTATTTACACTGTACTGTTTCACTGGGATGAAGTACGGTAAGACTGTGAGGTGTGGTGCACCTAGAACCTGGTTTAAACCCCCAGCTGCCTTTTTTGCCACTGACCGTTCCAAGGCGGTAGCCCTATTGTCAACCCTTTTTGTGATGTGATGGCTTTTTATTCATCTTTAAAGTTGTTCTTTGTTTCTGTGTGTGTTTGTGGTTGACTGTCGTCCTTGAATGTTACTTTTCCTGTTCAATTTTTATATCTATATTTATTTTGTTGGTGCCTGTGGTCAGTTTCGCGTTTGAAAATAGGTATTTCTACATGTGATTTCCTGCAGGTCTGAGATACTAAAACTGGATATAACTGAAATAGTTTTCACCAACTTATAAAATATTGGGACTGGATGAAACTGAAATAGTTTTCATAAAGACATGCTTAAAAAATATTGGGACTGGATGAGTCTCAAATAGTTTTCACATAGACATGCTAATAAAATATTGGGACTGGATGAGTCTCAAATAGTTTTCATATAGACATGCTTATAAAATATTGGGACTGGATGAAACTGAAATGGTTTTCATATAGACATGCTTATAAAATATTGGGACTGGATGAAACTGAAATACGTTTTCATATAGACATGCTTATACAATATTGGGACTGGATGAAACTGAAATACGTTTTCATATAGACATGCTTATACAATATTGGGACTGGATGAAACTGAAATGGTTTTCATTTAGGCATGCTTATACAATATTGGGACTGGATGAAACTGAAATACGTTTTCATATAGACATGCTTATACAATATTGGGACTGGATGAAACTGAAATGGTTTTCATTTAGGCATGCTTATACAATATTGGGACTGGATGAAACTGAAATACGTTTTCATATTGACATGCTTATACAATATTGGGACTGGATGATACTGAAATGGTTTTCATTTAGGCATGCTTATACAATATTGGGACTGGATGAAACTGAAATACGTTTTCATATAGACATGCTTATAAACTATTGAGACTGGATGAGTCTCAAATAGTTTTCATATAGACATGCTTATAAAATATTGAGACTGAATGAAACTGAAATGGTTTTCATATAGACATGCTTATAAAATATTGGGACTGGATAAAACTGAAATATTTTCATATAGACATGCTGATAAAATATTGAGACTGCATGAAACTGAAATGTTTTTCATATATACATGCCTATAAAATATTGAGATTGGATGAAAGTGAAATGGTTTTCATATAGACATGCTTATAAAATATTGGGGCTGGATGAAACTGAAATGTTTTTCATATATACATGCTTATAAAATATTGAGACTGAATGAAACTGAAATGGTTCATTATTTGGATTGGATGAAATATAGGCATGCTTATAAAATATTGGGACTGGATGAAACTGAAATAGTTTTCATATAGACATGCTTATACAATATTGAGACTGGATGAAACTGAAATGGTTTTCATATAGGCATGCTTATACAATATTGAGACTGGATGAAACTGAAATGGTTTTCATATAGACATGCTTATAAAATATTGAGACTGGATGAAACTGAAATGGTTTTCATATAGACATGCTTATAAAATATTGAGACTGGATGAAACTGAAATGGTTTTCATATAGACATGCTTATAAAATATTGAGACTGGATGAAACTGAAATACGTTTTCATATAGACATGCTTATACAATATTGGGACTGGATGAAACTGAAATACGTTTTCATATAGACATGCTTATACAATATTGGGACTGGATGAAACTGAAATGGTTTTCATTTAGGCATGCTTATACAATATTGGGACTGGATGAAACTGAAATACGTTTTCATATAGACATGCTTATACAATATTGGGACTGGATGAAACTGAAATGGTTTTCATTTAGGCATGCTTATACAATATTGGGACTGGATGAAACTGAAATGGTTTTCATATAGACATGCTTATAAAATATTGAGACTGGATGAAACTGAAATATGTTTTCATATAGACATGCTTATACAATATTGGGACTGGATGAAACTGAAATACGTTTTCATATAGACATACTTATACAATATTGGGACTGGATGAAACTGAAATGGTTTTCATTTAGGCATGCTTATACAATATTGGGACTGGATAAAACTGAAATACGTTTTCATATAGACATGCTTATACAATATTGGGACTGGATGAAACTGAAATGGTTTTCATTTAGGCATGCTTATACAATATTGGGACTGGATGAAACTGAAATACGTTTTCATATAGACATGCTTATACAATATTGGGACTGGATGAAACTGAAATGGTTTTCATTTAGGCATGCTTATACAATATTGGGACTGGATGAAACTGAAATACGTTTTCATATAGACATGCTTATACAATATTGGGACTGGATGAAACTGAAATACGTTTTCATATAGACATGCTTATACAATATTGGGACTGGATGAGTCTCAAATTGTTTTCATATAGACATGCTTATAAAATATTGAGACTGAATGAAACTGAAATAGTTCATTATTGGGACTGGATGAAATAGAGGCATGCTTATAAAATATTGGGACTGGATGAAACTGAAATACGTTTTCATATAGACATGCTTATACAATATTGGGACTGGATGAAACTGAAATACGTTTTCATATAGACATGCTTATACAATATTGGGACTGGATGAAACTGAAATGGTTTTCATTTAGGCATGCTTATACAATATTGGGACTGGATGAAACTGAAATACGTTTTCATATAGACATGCTTATACAATATTGGTACTGGATGAAACTGAAATGGTTTTCATTTAGGCATGCTTATACAATATTGGGACTGGATGAAACTGAAATACGTTTTCATATAGACATGCTTATACAATATTGGGACTGGATGAAACTGAAATGGTTTTCATTTAGGCATGCTTATACAATATTGGGACTGGATGAAACTGAAATACGTTTTCATATAGACATGCTTATACAATATTGGGACTGGGTGAAACTGAAATACGTTTTCATATAGACATGCTTATACAATATTGGGACTGGATGAAACTGAAATACATTTCATATAGACATGCTTATACAATATTGGGACTGGATGAGTCTCAAATTGTTTTCATATAGACATGCTTATAAAATATTGAGACTGAATGAAACTGAAATAGTTCATTATTGGGACTGGATGAAATAGAGACATGCTTATACAATATTGAGATTGGATGAAACTGAAATAGTTTTCATATAGGCATGCTTATAAAATATTGGGACTGGATAAAACTGAAATGGTTTTCATATAGACATGCTTATAAAATATTGGGACTGGATAAAACTGAAATGGTTTTAATATAGACATGCTTATAAAATATTGAGACTGGATGAAACTGAAATGGTTTTCATATAGACATGCTTATAAAATATTGAGACTGGATGAAACTTAAATAGTTTTCATATAGACATGCTTATAAAATATTGGGACTGGATGAAACTGAAATGGTTTTCATATAGACATGCTTATAAAATATTGAGACTGGTTGAAACTTAAATAGTTTTCATATAGACATGCTTATAAAATATTGGGACTGGATGAAACTGAAATAGTTCATTATTGGGACTGGATGAATATAGGCATGCTTGTAACATATTTCATGCTAATAAAATATTGGGACTGGATGAAACAAATAGTTTTCATATAGACATGCTTATAAAAGATTGGGTCTGGATGAAAATGAAATACTTTTCATATAGACATCCTTATTAAATATTGGCACTAGATGAAACTTAAATAGTTTTCATATAGACATGCTTATACAATATTGAGATTGGATGAAACTGAAATAGTTCATTATTGGGACTGGATGAATATAGGCATGCTTGTAAAATATTTCATGCTAATAAAATATTGGGACTGGATGAAACAAATAGTTTTCATATAGACATACTTATACAATATTGAGACTGGATGAAACTTAAATAGTTTTCATATAGACATGCTTATACAATATTGAGACTGGATGAAACTGAAATACGTTTTCATATAGACATGCTTATACAATATTGGTACTGGATGAAACTGAAATGGTTTTCATTTAGGCATGCTTATACAATATTGGGACTGGATGAAACTGAAATACGTTTTCATATAGACATGCTTATACAATATTGGTACTGGATGAAACTGAAATGGTTTTCATTTAGGCATGCTTATACAATATTGGGACTGGATGAAACTGAAATACGTTTTCATATAGACATGCTTATACAATATTGGGACTGGATGAAACTGAAATGGTTTTCATTTAGGCATGCTTATACAATATTGGGACTGGATGAAACTGAAATACGTTTTCATATAGACATGCTTATACAATATTGGGACTGGGTGAAACTGAAATACGTTTTCATATAGACATGCTTATACAATATTGGGACTGGATGAAACTGAAATACATTTCATATAGACATGCTTATACAATATTGGGACTGGATGAGTCTCAAATTGTTTTCATATAGACATGCTTATAAAATATTGAGACTGAATGAAACTGAAATAGTTCATTATTGGGACTGGATGAAATAGAGACATGCTTATAAAATATTGAGATTGGATGAAACTGAAATAGTTTTCATATAGGCATGCTTATAAAATATTGGGACTGGATAAAACTGAAATGGTTTTCATATAGACATGCTTATAAAATATTGGGACTGGATAAAACTGAAATGGTTTTCATATAGACATGCTTATAAAATATTGAGACTGGATGAAACTGAAATGGTTTTCATATAGACATGCTTATAAAATATTGAGACTGGATGAAACTTAAATAGTTTTCATATAGACATGCTTATAAAATATTGGGACTGGATGAAACTGAAATGGTTTTCATATAGACATGCTTATAAAATATTGAGACTGGTTGAAACTTAAATAGTTTTCATATAGACATGCTTATAAAATATTGAGACTGGATGAAACTTAAATAGTTTTCATATAGACATGCTTATAAAATATTGGGACTGGATGAAACTGAAATGGTTTTCATATAGACATGCTTATAAAATATTGGGACTGGATGAAACTGAAATAGTTCATTATTGGGACTGGATGAATATAGGCATGCTTGTAAAATATTTCATGCTAATAAAATATTGGGACTGGATGAAACAAATAGTTTTCATATAGACATGCTTATAAAAGATTGGGTCTGGATGAAAATGAAATACTTTTCATATAGACATCCTTATAAAATATTGGCACTGGATGAAACTTAAATAGTTTTCATATAGACATGCTTATACAATATTGAGATTGGATGAAAATGAAATACTTTTCATATAGACATGCTTATAAAATATTGAGACTGGATGAAACTTAAATAGTTTTCATATAGACATGCTTATAAAATATTGGGACTGGATGAAACTGAAATGGTTTTCATATAGACATGCTTATAAAATATTGAGACTGGTTGAAACTTAAATAGTTTTCATATAGACATGCTTATAAAATATTGGGACTGGATGAAACTGAAATAGTTCATTATTGGGACTGGATGAATATAGGCATGCTTGTAAAATATTTCATGCTAATAAAATATTGGGACTGGATGAAACAAATAGTTTTCATATAGACATACTTATACAATATTGAGACTGGATGAAACTTAAATAGTTTTCATATAGACATGCTTATACAATATTGAGACTGGATGAAACTGAAATTGTTTTCATATAGACATGCTTATAAAATATTGGGACTGGATGAAACTCAAATAGTTCTCATATAGCAGACATGCTCATAAAATATTGGGACTGGATGATACTGAAATAGTTTCCATACAGACATGCTCATAAAATATTGGGACTGGATGAGTCTCAAATAGTTTTCATATAGACATGCTTATAAAATATTGGGACTGGATGAAACTGAAATAGTTCATTATTGGGACTGGATGAATATAGGCATGCTTGTAAAATATTTCATGCCAATAAAATATTGGGACTGGATGAAACAAATAGTTTTCATATAGACATGCTTATAAAATATTGGGACTGGATGAAACTGAAATAGTTGATTATTGGGATTGGATGAATATAGGCATGCTTGTAAAATATTTCATGCCAATAAAATATTGGGACTGGATGAAACAAATAGTTTTCATATAGACATGCTTATAAAATATTGAGACTTGATGAAACTGAAATTGTTTTCATATAGCAAACATGCTTATAAAATATTGGGACTGGATGAAACTCAAATAGTTCTCATATAGCAGACATGCTTAAACAATATTGGGACTGGATGAAACTGAAATAGTTCATTATTGGGACTGGATGAATATAGGCATGCTTGTAAAATATTTCATGCCAATAAAATATTGGGACTGGATGAAACAAATAGTTTTCATATAGACATGCTTATAAAATATTGGGACTGGATGAAACTGAAATAGTTGATTATTGGGATTGGATGAATATAGGCATGCTTGTAAAATATTTCATGCCAATAAAATATTGGGACTGGATGAAACAAATAGTTTTAATATAGACATGCTTATAAAATATTGAGACTTGATGAAACTGAAATTGTTTTCATATAGCAAACATGCTTATAAAATATTGGGACTGGATGAAACTCAAATAGTTCTCATATAGCAGACATGCTTAAACAATATTGGGACTGGATGAAACTGAAATAGTTCATTATTGGGACTGGATGAATATAGGCATGCTTGTAAAATATTTCATGCTAATAAAATATTGGGACTGGATGAAACAAATAGTTTTCATATAGACATACTTATACAATATTGAGACTGGATGAAACTTAAATAGTTTTCATATAGACATGCTTATACAATATTGAGACTGGATGAAACTGAAATTGTTTTCATATAGACATGCTTATAAAATATTGGGACTGGATGAAACTGAAATGGTTCATTATTGGGACTAGATGAATATAGGCATGCTTGTAAAATATTTCATGCTAATAAAATATTGGGAATGGATGAAACTGAAATAGTTTTCATATAGACATGCTTATAAAATATTGGGACTGGATGAAACTGAAATAGTTGATTATTGGGATTGGATGAATATAGGCATGCTTGTAAAATATTTCATGCCAATAAAATATTGGGACTGGATGAAACAAATAGTTTTCATATAGACATGCTTATAAAATATTGAGACTTGATGAAACTGAAATTGTTTTCATATAGCAAACATGCTTATAAAATATTGGGACTGGATGAAACTCAAATAGTTCTCATATAGCAGACATGCTTAAACAATATTGGGACTGGATGAAACTGAAATAGTTCATTATTGGGACTGGATGAATATAGGCATGCTTGTAAAATATTTCATGCTAATAAAATATTGGGACTGGATGAAACAAATAGTTTTCATATAGACATACTTATACAATATTGAGACTGGATGAAACTGAAATAGTTGATTATTGGGATTGGATGAATATAGGCATGCTTGTAAAATATTTCATGCCAATAAAATATTGGGACTGGATGAAACAAATAGTTTTCATATAGACATGCTTATAAAATATTGAGACTTGATGAAACTGAAATTGTTTTCATATAGCAAACATGCTTATAAAATATTGGGACTGGATGAAACTCAAATAGTTCTCATATAGCAGACATGCTTAAACAATATTGGGACTGGATGAAACTGAAATAGTTCATTATTGGGACTGGATGAATATAGGCATGCTTGTAAAATATTTCATGCCAATAAAATATTGGGACTGGATGAAACAAATAGTTTTCATATAGACATGCTTATAAAATATTGGGACTGGATGAAACTGAAATAGTTGATTATTGGGATTGGATGAATATAGGCATGCTTGTAAAATATTTCATGCCAATAAAATATTGGGACTGGATGAAACAAATAGTTTTAATATAGACATGCTTATAAAATATTGAGACTTGATGAAACTGAAATTGTTTTCATATAGCAAACATGCTTATAAAATATTGGGACTGGATGAAACTCAAATAGTTCTCATATAGCAGACATGCTTAAACAATATTGGGACTGGATGAAACTGAAAAAGTTCATTATTGGGACTGGATGAATATAGGCATGCTTGTAAAATATTTCATGCTAATAAAATATTGGGACTGGATGAAACAAATAGTTTTCATATAGACATACTTATACAATATTGAGACTGGATGAAACTTAAATAGTTTTCATATAGACATGCTTATACAATATTGAGACTGGATGAAACTGAAATTGTTTTCATATAGACATGCTTATAAAATATTGGGACTGGATGAAACTGAAATGGTTCATTATTGGGACTAGATGAATATAGGCATGCTTGTAAAATATTTCATGCTAATAAAATATTGGGAATGGATGAAACTGAAATAGTTTTCATATAGACATGCTTATAAAATATTGGGACTGGATGAAACTGAAATAGTTGATTATTGGGATTGGATGAATATAGGCATGCTTGTAAAATATTTCATGCCAATAAAATATTGGGACTGGATGAAACAAATAGTTTTCATATAGACATGCTTATAAAATATTGAGACTTGATGAAACTGAAATTGTTTTCATATAGCAAACATGCTTATAAAATATTGGGACTGGATGAAACTCAAATAGTTCTCATATAGCAGACATGCTTAAACAATATTGGGACTGGATGAAACTGAAATAGTTCATTATTGGGACTGGATGAATATAGGCATGCTTGTAAAATATTTCATGCTAATAAAATATTGGGACTGGATGAAACAAATAGTTTTCATATAGACATACTTATACAATATTGAGACTGGATGAAACTTAAATAGTTTTCATATAGACATGCTTATACAATATTGAGACTGGATGAAACTGAAATTGTTTTCATATAGACATGCTTATAAAATATTGGGACTGGATGAAACTGAAATGGTTCATTATTGGGACTAGATGAATATAGGCATGCTTGTAAAATATTTCATGCTAATAAAATATTGGGAATGGATGAAACAAATAGTTTTCATATAGACATGCTTATATAATATTGGGACTGAATGAAATTGAAATAGTTTCCATACAGACATGCTCATAAAATATTGGGACTGGATGAGTCTCAAATAGTTTTCATATAGGCATGCTCATAAAATATTGGGACTGGATGATACTGAAATAGTTTCCATACAGACATGCTCATAAAATATTGGGACTGGATGAGTCTCAAATAGTTTTCATATAGACATGCTTATAAAATATTGGGACTGGATGAAACTCAAATAGTTCTCATATAGCAGACATGCTCATAAAATATTGGGACTGGATGATACTGAAATAGTTTCCATACAGACATGCTCATAAAATATTGGGACTGGATGAGTCTCAAATAGTTTTCATATAGACATGCTTATAAAATATTGGGACTGGATGAAACTGAAATAGTTCATTATTGGGACTGGATGAATATAGGCATGCTTGTAAAATATTTCATGCCAATAAAATATTGGGACTGGATGAAACAAATAGTTTTCATATAGACATGCTTATAAAATATTGGGACTGGATGAAACTGAAATAGTTGATTATTGGGATTGGATGAATATAGGCATGCTTGTAAAATATTTCATGCCAATAAAATATTGGGACTGGATGAAACAAATAGTTTTCATATAGACATGCTTATAAAATATTGAGACTTGATGAAACTGAAATTGTTTTCATATAGCAAACATGCTTATAAAATATTGGGACTGGATGAAACTCAAATAGTTCTCATATAGCAGACATGCTTAAACAATATTGGGACTGGATGAAACTGAAATAGTTCATTATTGGGACTGGATGAATATAGGCATGCTTGTAAAATATTTCATGCCAATAAAATATTGGGACTGGATGAAACAAATAGTTTTCATATAGACATGCTTATAAAATATTGGGACTGGATGAAACTGAAATAGTTGATTATTGGGATTGGATGAATATAGGCATGCTTGTAAAATATTTCATGCCAATAAAATATTGGGACTGGATGAAACAAATAGTTTTAATATAGACATGCTTATAAAATATTGAGACTTGATGAAACTGAAATTGTTTTCATATAGCAAACATGCTTATAAAATATTGGGACTGGATGAAACTCAAATAGTTCTCATATAGCAGACATGCTTAAACAATATTGGGACTGGATGAAACTGAAAAAGTTCATTATTGGGACTGGATGAATATAGGCATGCTTGTAAAATATTTCATGCTAATAAAATATTGGGACTGGATGAAACAAATAGTTTTCATATAGACATACTTATACAATATTGAGACTGGATGAAACTTAAATAGTTTTCATATAGACATGCTTATACAATATTGAGACTGGATGAAACTGAAATTGTTTTCATATAGACATGCTTATAAAATATTGGGACTGGATGAAACTGAAATGGTTCATTATTGGGACTAGATGAATATAGGCATGCTTGTAAAATATTTCATGCTAATAAAATATTGGGAATGGATGAAACTGAAATAGTTTTCATATAGACATGCTTATAAAATATTGGGACTGGATGAAACTGAAATAGTTGATTATTGGGATTGGATGAATATAGGCATGCTTGTAAAATATTTCATGCCAATAAAATATTGGGACTGGATGAAACAAATAGTTTTCATATAGACATGCTTATAAAATATTGAGACTTGATGAAACTGAAATTGTTTTCATATAGCAAACATGCTTATAAAATATTGGGACTGGATGAAACTCAAATAGTTCTCATATAGCAGACATGCTTAAACAATATTGGGACTGGATGAAACTGAAATAGTTCATTATTGGGACTGGATGAATATAGGCATGCTTGTAAAATATTTCATGCTAATAAAATATTGGGACTGGATGAAACAAATAGTTTTCATATAGACATACTTATACAATATTGAGACTGGATGAAACTTAAATAGTTTTCATATAGACATGCTTATACAATATTGAGACTGGATGAAACTGAAATTGTTTTCATATAGACATGCTTATAAAATATTGGGACTGGATGAAACTGAAATGGTTCATTATTGGGACTAGATGAATATAGGCATGCTTGTAAAATATTTCATGCTAATAAAATATTGGGAATGGATGAAACAAATAGTTTTCATATAGACATGCTTATATAATATTGGGACTGAATGAAATTGAAATAGTTTCCATACAGACATGCTCATAAAATATTGGGACTGGATGAGTCTCAAATAGTTTTCATATAGGCATGCTCATAAAATATTGGGACTGGATGATACTGAAATAGTTTCCATACAGACATGCTCATAAAATATTGGGACTGGATGAGTCTCAAATAGTTTTCATATAGACATGCTTATAAAATATTGGGACTGGATGAAACTGAAATAGTTCATTATTGGGACTGGATGAATATAGGCATGCTTGTAAAATATTTCATGCTAATAAAATATTGGGACTGGATGAAACAAATAGTTTTCATATAGACATGCTTATATAATATTGAGACTGGATAAAACTGAAATAGTTTTTATAAAGACTAGCTTATAAATTTTTGGGACAGGATGAAACTGAAATACGTTTCATATAGACATGCTTATAAAATATTGAGACTGGATAAAACTGAAATAGTTTTCATATAGACATGCTTATAAATTTTTGGGACAGGATGAAACTGAAATACGTTTCATATAGACATGCTTATAAAATATTGAGACTGGATAAAACTGAAATAGTTTTCATATAGACATCCTTATAAAATATTGGGACTGGATGAAACTGTAATAGTTTTCAGAAACATGCTTATAAAATATTGCGATGAAATGTAATGAATGAATGAATGAATGAATGAATGAATGAATGAAAGTCTTTATTAACAGAGGGTAACCCAATTAGTATAAACTAATCTTCCTTGGGGCCCTCTAAAGCAATATTTACATACATACAAATACATAATTATATACTTTTACCCCAGAGTAAGACATACTCCCTTTAAAAAGTTCTATATTTGGTTTGGGTATTAAAAAATCCGATTTATTTGAAGAACGTAAATGATTTGGACGCCTGACATTGTAATTGAACATATTTTGAATATATGACGGGACTGCATTTATGAAGTGAAACCCTCTGTTCAATATTAAGAGAATTAATTATATTTAAAGCCTCGCTTAAAGTGGTATATTGTTCACCTAGAATGATACGACATGCTCTTCGTTGTAATCGCACTAAAACCTGGATATTTGATTGTTTTGTACTACCCCAAATGATACTACAAAAGTCAAGATGTGGTTGGACATAGGCTTTGTAAAACATTATTCTATAATTAACAGGAATAAATACTTTAATTCTTGATAATAGCCACAAATTACTAGATATTTTCTTCCTAAGAAATTTTATATGCGTATCCCATTTAAGGTTTTCATTTATATATATGCCAAGAATTTTATCACCTGTTGTGATTTCCAGATTTAAGTCTTTATATTTCAAATTTAGAGGTTGATTAACTAATCTTGTCCGTTTCTGGGGTTTCGTTATCAATATTACTTTTGTTTATGAAGCATTTAATACCATACCATTGTTTAGACACCATGTACTGACGTTATTCAAAGCAGCTTGTAAATTCATTTCAACTTCTAATTTAGATTTATTTATGTCATATATTGTAGTATCATCTGCATACATATCAACGTTTGAAACATTATCCTGTACATACATAGGCAAGTCATTTATGAATAAAATAAATAAAAGAGGCCCTAGAATAGACCCCTGCGGGACCCCGCATGTCGTAATTTGCTTATCAGAGAGAACACCGTTTAAGTTCACCGCTTGAGTTCTATTTGTAAGATAAGACTTGAACCATTTAATAGTATTATCTCCACATTTGTAAATTTGTAATTTTTTTAATAGTATTTCGTGGGAACATAAATTGAATGCTTTAGAAAAATCTAACATAACAACGCCTACAAATTCTCCATCATTTAAAGCTGTTAACCATTAAACTATCATACATACTAATGCTGTTTCGCAGCTATGATTTTTTCTAAACCCACTTTGGGATTTACATAATAATTTATAATGATTAAGGTAATTAACAAATGAATCATGCACATGTTTTTCAATCAATTTTGAAAGAGTAGGTAAAATTGATATTGGCCTATAGTTATTTACATCATTTGATGAACCTTTTTTAAATAAAGGATTAACTTTTGCGCATTTCCATTCATCTGGGAAAACACCTTGTTTTATACTACAATTTATAACATACGTAAGACTATTTGATATAACATCGGCTGATAATTTTAAAAGTTTTGGCCCTATTTGGTCAAGTCCTGTAGCTTTGGATACATCTAAATTATTTAACATTTTACGCGTTTGGGATTCCGTAATCAGAGGAATGTGAAAATACATATGATCAGGAACTTTTGTTTTTACAAAATCATTTACTTTATCAAAATTTGAAGTTGGAATAGGTTCTTTTAAGTTAGCGGCTACGTTTACAAAAAAGTTATTAAAAGTATTTGCAATATCTTGGTTATCAGTAATATCTATTCCATCTTTATGAATGCTTTTTATTAAATTACAGTTGTTTGTCTTTTTTGTAGACGCACCATGTTCTTTAAATATTTTCCAAACTGTTTTAGGGTCTGATTTTCCTTCCTCAATGTTTCTTTCATAAGATTCTTTTTTAGAATTATCTATCAATGTACAAACTTTATTTCTTGAAACTCTGTAGTTATCCATATCATTTTTAGCCTTAAATTTATCACGTTCTTTAATTTCATCTAAAATATCAGGTGTAAACCAATCTGGTTGTTTTATGTGTTTAACTCTGTGAATTCTAATTGGGACGTGATTATCTACAACACTTGAAAAATTAGACACCCAAGTGTGAAGTACTTCATTAGTATCAGTGTTGTTTAGATTACCCCAGGGGATGCTGATAAGATCTGATAAAAATGACTCCTCTGAAAATGACCTAAATGATCTGTATTTTATAAAATTATGTGAATTGATTTTTTCTTTATAATTTAACTTTCTTATACATAGGATCAGATAATGATCGCTAATTCCTATTTTGGGCACGCTTACATTACATATATTTTGATCACAATTAGTATAAATGTGGTCTATTAAAGTTTTTGAAGTTGAACATTCACGCGTCGGCTGCTTAATTAACTGTTTTAATCCTAGTGATAAAATATAGCTAGACCATTCATCATTTATTTTGGAATTTAATAAATCTCGATTTATATCGCCTAAAATTAATATTTCTTTTTCTTCAAGTTGAACCTTTTCTATATGAGTGTCAAATATTTCTTTCCATGCAACTTTAGATTCTGGATGCCTGTAAAGTGAACCAATTAAAAAAGATTTACATTTAGTTGGCATAATTTCTAACCAAATTATTTCTATATCATCTCCTTCTAAATCTAATCGTCGTATGCAATTTACGTTTTGTTTTACATATACTGCCAAACCTCCACCGCCATTGAATAAACGGTCGCGACGAAAAGGTACTTGATATCCATCTATATGAAATGTTTCAGTTTTATGGTTTTCATTGAATTTCGTTTCACTTATACCCATTATATCTATTTTGTTTTTCTTAGATGTTAGCATTAATTGTAATTCATCAAATTTAGAAGACAGTCCAGCTACGTTTAAATGACCGATGGTTAAACCTTTTTTATTATTTAATCCTAAATTAGTTAAATTTATGTGTTCCGAAATATTTAAGATAGTAGCGTTAGAGTTTTCATAAACATTTGGAAAATTGTCACAATTACACTCAATTTCTTGGCAAAGTGTGCATATATGATTTAAAACATCATAACTATTTTCATGAACAAATACATTTGGAATATAATGTTCGGCTTCATTGCCATCATCCTAGTTCCAACATCGATCCTGTTTATGTCCCACGAGCCCGCACCCCCAACACTTGACAGGAGCCCTGTGCCGACAGTCCTCTGTCGCATGGCTAGATTCGTCGCAATTCATGCATCTATTGTGGTGACGCTGTCCCCTGAATGGGTGTCGTCTATATTGCCGATTAGATTGGTGCCCAAAAAAGTTTTGTTTGTCTGGGAACACACATTTGGTGTTATCTTCAACGATCGGTGTAGACGTGTGAAAAGTCGAAAGTAAGCGCTTAGTGCCTGGCCGAGATAGGTGAATAGTGTCATGTTCATTTAGATAGCGCATCAACAATTTACCGTTTTGATCATGGAATGCTCTGTAACAGTCTACAATTTCAGTTTTATGATGAATAGAAAGTCGCTCTATGATCTTGTTAATTGGATTGACATCCACATCTCCTCTTGGGGCAATTTTACTTAAAATAAGTTTGCACTCTTCATTTCCGGCTTTTATTAGCGCAATTAGCTGGTCATACTTTTCTTCTATTAACTCAAAGTCTGTAGTCCTGGACAGGTCATTCCCGCCTATATATATAATGACTGTGTGGAATTGAGTCAGATCATACATCTCAATGTCTCTAATTAGCGTGTTTATTGTTGCACCTGACACGAATGTTTGTGTAAGTTGTTTTTAAGACCCTTAACATTCACTTCATGCAGTATAGAATCTCCCATCATTAACACCTTTTTCCCTGAGTGTGATTTATCAGTCATTTCTGTACGCGCTGTAATAGTTTTCATTAAGACATGCTTATAAAATATTGGGATTAGATGAAACCGAAATAGTGTTCATATAGGCATGCTTATGAAATATTCAGTTTGGATGAAACTGAAATAGTTTTCATATAGGCATGTTTATAAAATATAGGGACTGGATGAAACTGAAAAAGTTTTCATATAGGCATGCTTATAAAATATTGGGATTAGATGAAACCGAAATAGTGTTCATATAGACATCCTTATAAAATATTGAGATTGGATGAAACTGAAATAGTTTTCATATAGACATGCTTATAAAATATTGGGATTAGATGAAACCGAAATAGTGTTCATATAGACATCCTTATAAAATATTGGGATTAGATGAAACCGAAATAGTGTTCATATAGGCATGCTTATGAAATATTCAGTTTGGATGAAACTGAAATAGTTTTCATATAGGCATGTTTATAAAATATAGGGACTGGATGAAACTGAAAAAGTTTTCATATAGGCATGCTTATAAAATATTGGGATTAGATGAAACCGAAATAGTGTTCATATAGACATCCTTATAAAATATTGAGATTGGATGAAACTGAAATAGTTTTCATATATACATGCTTATAAAATATTGGGACTGGATGAAACTGAAATGGTTCATTATTGGGATTGGATGAAATATAGACATCCTTATAAAATATTGGGATTAGATGAAACTGAAATAGTGTCCATATAGACATGCTTATAAAATATTGAGACTGGATGAAACTGAAATAGTGTTCATATAGACATGCTTATAAAATATTGAGACTGGATGAAACTGAAATAGTGTCCATATAGACATGCTTATAAAATATTGGGATTAGATGAAACCGAAATAGTGTTCATATAGACATGCTTATAAAATATTGAGACTGGATGAAACTGAAATAGTGTCCATATAGACATGCTTATAAAATATTGGGATTAGATGAAACCGAAATAGTGTTCATATAGACATGCTTATAAAATATTGAGACTGGATGAAACTGAAATAGTGTCCATATAGACATGCTTATAAAATATTGAGACTGGATGAAACCGAAATAGTGTTCATATAGACATGCTTATAAAATATTGGGATTAGATGAAACCGAAATAGTGTTCATATAGACATGCTTATAAAATATTGGGATTAGATGAAACTGAAATAGTGTTCATATAGACATCCTTATAAAATATTGGGATTAGATGAAACCGAAATAGTGTTCATATAGACATGCTTATTAAATTTTGGGATTAGATGAAACCGAAATAGTGTTCATATAGACATGCTTATAAAATATTGAGACTGGATGAAACTGAAATAGTTTTCATATAGACATGCTTATAAAATATTGAGATTGGATGAAACTGAAATAGTGTTCATATAGAAATCCTTATAAAATATTGAGATTGGATGAAACTGAAATAGTGTTCATATAGAAATCCTTATAAAATATTGAGATTGGATGAAACTGAAATAGTGTTCATATAGACATCCTTATAAAATATTGAGACTGGATGAAACTGAAATAGTTTTCATATAGACATGCTTATAAAATATTGAGATTGGATGAAACTGAAATAGTTTTCATATAGACATCCTTATAAAATATTGAGACTGGATGAAACTGAAATAGTTTTCATATAGAAATCCTTATAAAATATTGAGATTGGATGAAACTGAAATAGTGTTCATATAGACATCCTTATAAAATATTGAGATTGGATGAAACTGAAATAGTTTTCATATAGGCATGCTTATAAAATATTGGGATTAGATGAAACCGAAATAGTGTTCATATAGACATCCTTATAAAATATTGAGATTGGATGAAACTGAAATAGTTTTCATATAGGCATGCTTATAAAATATTGGGACTGGATGAAACTGAAATGGTTCATTATTGGGATTGGATGAAATATAGACATCCTTATAAAATATTGGGATTAGATGAAACTGAAATAGTGTCCATATAGACATGCTTATAAAATATTGAGACTGGATGAAACTGAAATGGTTCATTATTGGGATTGGATGAAATATAGACATCCTTATAAAATATTGGGATTAGATGAAACCGAAATAGTGTTCATATAGACATCCTTATAAAATATTGAGACTGGATGAAACCGAAATAGTGTTCATATAGACATGCTTATAAAATATTGAGACTGGATGAAACCGAAATAGTGTTCATATAGACATGCTTATAAAATATTGGGATTAGATGAAACCGAAATAGTGTTCATATAGACATGCTTATAAAATATTGAGACTGGATGAAACCGAAATAGTGTTCATATAGACATGCTTATAAAATATTGAGACTGGATGAAACCGAAATAGTGTTCATATAGACATGCTTATAAAATATAGGGACTGGATGAAACCGAAATAGTGTTCATATAGACATCCTTATAAAATATTGGGATTAGATGAAACCGAAATAGTGTTCATACAGACATCCTTATAAAATATTGAGACTGGATGAAACTGAAATAGTTTTCATATAGACATGCTTATAAAATATTGAGATTGGATGAAACAGAAATAGTTTTCATATAGACATGCTTATAAAATATTGAGACTGGATGAAACTGAAATAGTTCATTATTGGGACTGGATGAAATATAGGCATGCTTATAAAATATTGGGACTGGATAAAACTGAAATGGTTTTCATATAGCAGACATGCATATAAAATATTGGGACTGGATAAAACTGAAATACATTTCATATAGACATGCCTATAAAATATTGAGACTGGATGAAACTGAAATAGTTCATTATTGGGACTGGATGAAATATAGGCATGCTTATAAAATATTGGGACTGGATAAAACTGAAATGGTTTTCATATAGCAGACATGCATATAAAATATTGGGACTGGATAAAACTGAAATACATTTCATATAGACATGCCTATAAAATATTGAGACTGGATGAAACTGAAATAGTTCATTATTGGGACTGGATGAAATATAGGCATGCTTATAAAATATTGGGACTGGATAAAACTGAAATGGTTTTCATATAGCAGACATGCATATAAAATATTGGGACTGGATAAAACTGAAATACATTTCATATATACATGCCTATAAAATATTGAGACTGGATGAAACTGAAATAGTTTTCATATAGACATGCTTATAAAATATTGGGATTAGATGAAACCGAAATAGTGTTCATATAGGCATGCTTATAAAATATTGAGACTGGATGAAACTGAAATAGTTTTCATATAGACATGCTTATAAAATATTGAGACTGGATGAAACCGAAATAGTGTTCATATAGACATCCTTATAAAATATTGGGATTAGATGAAACCGAAATAGTGTTCATATAGGCATGCTTATAAAATATTGAGACTGGATGAAACTGAAATAGTTTTCATATAGACATGCTTATAAAATATTGAGACTGGATGAAACTGAAATAGTTCATTATTGGGACTGGATGAAATATAGGCATGCTTATAAAATATTGGGACTGGATAAAACTGAAATGGTTTTCATATAGACATGCTTATAAAATATTGGGACTGGATAAAACTGAAATGGTTTTCATATAGCAGACATCCATATAAAATATTGGGACTGGATGAAACTGAAATACATTTCATATAGACATGCCTATAAAATATTGAGACTGGATGAGTCTCAAATAGTTTCCATATAGACATGCTTATAAAATATTGAGACTGGATGAAACTGAAATACATTTCATAAAGCCATGCTTATAAAATATTGGGACTGGATGACACTGAAATAGTTTTCATATAGACATGCTTATAAAACATTGAGATTGGATAAAACTGAAATACTTTTCATAAATACATGCTTATAAAATATGAGGAATGGATAAAACTGAAATACTTTTCATAAAGACATGCTTATAAAATATTAGGACTGGATAAAACTGAAATAGTTTTTATATAGCAGACATGCCTATAAAATATTGAGACTGGATGAAACTGAAATTGTTTTCATATAGCAAACATGCTTATAAAATATTGAGACTGGATGAAACTGAAATTGTTTTCATATAGCAGACATGCCTATAAAATATTGAGACTGGATAAAACTGAAATAGTTTTCATATAGCAGACATGCTTATAAAATATTAGGACTGGATAAAACTGAAATTGTTTTCATATAGCAGACATGCCTATAAAATATTGAGACTGGATAAAACTGAAATAGTTTTCATATAGCAGACATGCCTATAAAATATTGGGACTGGATGAAACTGAAATAGTTTTCATATAGACAAGCTTATAAAATATTGGGGCTGGATGAAACTGAAATGGTTCATTATTGGGATTGGATGAAATATAGGCGTGCTTATAAAATATTGAGACTGGATAAAACTGAAATAGTTTTCATATAGCAGACATGCTTATAAAATATTGGGACTGGATGAAACTGAAATGGTTTTTATATAGACATGCTTATAAAATATTGTGCCTGGATGAAACTGAAATGGTTTTTATATAGACATGCTTATAAAATATTGTGCCTGGATGAAACTGAAATGGTTTTCATATAATAGACATGCTTATACAATATTGGGACTGGATGAAACTGAAATAGTTTTCATATATACATGCTTATAAAATATTGAGACTGGATGAAACTGAAATTGTTTTCATATAGACATGCTTATACAATATTGAGACTGGATGAAACAAATAGTTTTCATATAGACATGCTTATACAATATTGGGACTGGATGAAACAAATAGTTTTCATATAGACATAATTATAAAATATGGGGACTGGATGAAACTGAAATAGTTTTCATACAGACATGCTTATAAAATATTGGGACTGGATGAGTCTCAAATAGTTTTCATATAGACATGCTTATAAAAATTGGGACTGGATGAAACTGAAATAGTTTTCATACAGACATGCTTATACAATATTGGGACTGGATGAGTCTCAAATAGTTTTCATATAGACATGCTTATAAAATATTGGGACTGGATGATACTGAAATAGTTTTCATACAGACATGCTTATAAAATATTGGGACTGGATGAGTCTCAAATAGTTTTCATATAGACATGCTTATAAAATATTAGGACTGGATAAAACTGAAATAGTGTTCATATAGACATGCTTATAAAATATTGGGGCTGGATGAAACTGAAATGGTTCATTATTGGGATTGGATGAAATATAGGCATGCTTATAAAATATTGAGACTGGATAAAACTGAAATAGTTTTGATATAGCAGACATGCTTATCAAATATTGAGACTGGATAAAACTGAAATAGTTTTGATATAGCAGACATGCTTATAAAATATTGAGACTGGATAAAACTGAAATACTTTTCATATAGACATGCTTATAAAATATTGGGGCTGGATGAAACTGAAATGGTTCATTATTGGGATTGGATGAAATATAGGCATGCTTATAAAATATTGAGACTGGATAAAACTGAAATAGTTTTGATATAGCAGACATGCTTATCAAATATTGAGACTGGATAAAACTGAAATAGTTTTCATATAGCAGACATGCTTATAAAATATTTGGACTGGATGAAACTGAAATAGGTTTTATATCTACATGTTTATAAAATATTGAGACTGAATAAAACTGAAATCGTTTTCATATAGGCATGCTTATAAAATATTGGGACTGGATGATACTGAAATAGTTTTCATATAAACATGCTTATAAAATATTGTGACTGGATGAAACTGAAATAGTGTTCATATAGGCATGCTTATAAAATATTGGGACTGGATGATACTGAAATAGTTTTCATATAAACATGCTTATAAAATATTGCGACTGGATGAAACTGAAATAGTTTTCATATAGACATGCTTATAAAATATTGGGATTGGATGAAACCAAAATAGTGTTCATATAGGCATGCTTATAAAATATTGCGACTGGATGAAACTGTAATAGTTTTCATATAGACATGCTTATAAAATATTGCGACTGGATGAAACTGTAATAGTTTTCATATAAACATGCTTATAAAATATTGCAACTGGATGAAACTGTAATAGTTTTCATATAGACATGCTTATAAAATATTGGGATTGGATGAAACTGAAATAGTTTTCATATAGACATGCTTATAAAATATTGGGGCTGGATGAGTCTCAAATAGTTTTCATATAGGCATGCTTATAAAATATTGGGACTGGATGAAACTGAAATAGTTTTCATATAGACAAGCTTATAAAATATTGGGGCTGGATGAAACTGAAATGGTTCATTATTGGGATTGGATGAAATATAGGCGTGCTTATAAAATATTGAGACTGGATAAAACTGAAATAGTTTTCATATAGCAGACATGCTTATAAAATATTGGGACTGGATGAAACTGAAATGGTTTTTATATAGACATGCTTATAAAATATTGTGCCTGGATGAAACTGAAATGGTTTTTATATAGACATGCTTATAAAATATTGTGCCTGGATGAAACTGAAATGGTTTTCATATAATAGACATGCTTATACAATATTGGGACTGGATGAAACTGAAATAGTTTTCATATATACATGCTTATAAAATATTGAGACTGGATGAAACTGAAATTGTTTTCATATAGACATGCTTATACAATATTGAGACTGGATGAAACAAATAGTTTTCATATAGACATGCTTATACAATATTGGGACTGGATGAAACAAATAGTTTTCATATAGACATAATTATAAAATATGGGGACTGGATGAAACTGAAATAGTTTTCATACAGACATGCTTATAAAATATTGGGACTGGATGAGTCTCAAATAGTTTTCATATAGACATGCTTATAAAAATTGGGACTGGATGAAACTGAAATAGTTTTCATACAGACATGCTTATACAATATTGGGACTGGATGAGTCTCAAATAGTTTTCATATAGACATGCTTATAAAATATTGGGACTGGATGATACTGAAATAGTTTTCATACAGACATGCTTATAAAATATTGGGACTGGATGAGTCTCAAATAGTTTTCATATAGACATGCTTATAAAATATTAGGACTGGATAAAACTGAAATAGTGTTCATATAGACATGCTTATAAAATATTGGGGCTGGATGAAACTGAAATGGTTCATTATTGGGATTGGATGAAATATAGGCATGCTTATAAAATATTGAGACTGGATAAAACTGAAATAGTTTTGATATAGCAGACATGCTTATAAAATATTGAGACTGGATAAAACTGAAATACTTTTCATATAGACATGCTTATAAAATATTGGGGCTGGATGAAACTGAAATGGTTCATTATTGGGATTGGATGAAATATAGGCATGCTTATAAAATATTGAGACTGGATAAAACTGAAATAGTTTTGATATAGCAGACATGCTTATCAAATATTGAGACTGGATAAAACTGAAATACTTTTCATATAGACATGCTTATCAAATATTGAGACTGGATAAAACTGAAATACTTTTCATATAGGCATGCTTATAAAATATTGAGACTGGATAAAACTGAAATAGTGTTCATATAGACATGCTTATAAAATATTGGGGCTGGATGAAACTGAAATGGTTCATTATTGGGATTGGATGAAATATAGGCATGCTTATAAAATATTGAGACTGGATAAAACTGAAATAGTTTTGATATAGCAGACATGCTTATCAAATATTGAGACTGGATAAAACTGAAATAGTTTTGATATAGCAGACATGCTTATAAAATATTGAGACTGGATAAAACTGAAATACTTTTCATATAGACATGCTTATAAAATATTGGGGCTGGATGAAACTGAAATGGTTCATTATTGGGATTGGATGAAATATAGGCATGCTTATAAAATATTGAGACTGGATAAAACTGAAATAGTTTTGATATAGCAGACATGCTTATCAAATATTGAGACTGGATAAAACTGAAATAGTTTTCATATAGCAGACATGCTTATAAAATATTTGGACTGGATGAAACTGAAATAGGTTTTATATCTACATGTTTATAAAATATTGAGACTGAATAAAACTGAAATCGTTTTCATATAGGCATGCTTATAAAATATTGGGACTGGATGATACTGAAATAGTTTTCATATAAACATGCTTATAAAATATTGTGACTGGATGAAACTGAAATAGTGTTCATATAGGCATGCTTATAAAATATTGGGACTGGATGATACTGAAATAGTTTTCATATAAACATGCTTATAAAATATTGCGACTGGATGAAACTGAAATAGTTTTCATATAGACATGCTTATAAAATATTGGGATTGGATGAAACCAAAATAGTGTTCATATAGGCATGCTTATAAAATATTGCGACTGGATGAAACTGTAATAGTTTTCATATAGACATGCTTATAAAATATTGCGACTGGATGAAACTGTAATAGTTTTCATATAAACATGCTTATAAAATATTGCAACTGGATGAAACTGTAATAGTTTTCATATAGACATGCTTATAAAATATTGGGATTGGATGAAACTGAAATAGTTTTCATATAGACATGCTTATAAAATATTGGGGCTGGATGAGTCTCAAATAGTTTTCATATAGGCATGCTTATAAAATATTGGGACTGGATGATACTGAAATAGTTTTCATATAAACATGCTTATAAAATATTGCGACTGGATGAAACTGTAATAGTTTTCATATAGACATGCTTATAAAATATTGAGATTGGATGAAACTGAAATAGTTTTCATATAGACATGCTTATAAAATATTGAGACTGAATAAAACTGAAATCGTTTTCATATAGGCACGCTTATAAAATACTGTAACTGGATAAAACTGAATTATTTCATTATTGGGACTGGATGAAATATAGACATTCTTATAAAATATTACTGGATGAAACTGAAATAGTTTTCATATAAACATGCTTATAAAATATTGGGACTTGATGAAACCAAAATAGTGTTCATATAGGCATGCTTATAAAATATTGAGATTGGATGAAACCGATATAGTTTTAATACAAGCATGCTTATAAAATATTGGGACTGGATGAAACTGAAATAGTTTTAATGCAAGCATGCTTATACAATATTGGGATTGGATGAAACAGAAATAATTTTAATACATACAAGCATGCTTATAAAATATTGGGACTGTGAAATTGAACTATTTTTTGGGGCGCTTGTTTCAGCCAAAGTTTTTTTTTACTTTTAAGATAAAATTAAGCTACTACCTAAATAAGTTGTACATCAGCGAAACAGACATTTTTAGTGGTAAATAAAAATACCTTACTTTTCAGAACCGGTTGAGAAATAAAAATGTCATGCGCGAAAGCTGTTTTTGATGGGTCATTTTCAATGCAAAATTCTGCTGCATGAACAATTTGATTTTTTTTTTTTTTTAGAAATATTATCCAAAAATAGTTTTAAATTGTTGGATATCAGTAAATTAAGACACCCTGGAAGTTTTATAGCAAAATATGAAGGATTACTGAAGTTATTTGAAATTTCGTAATTTTCTGCTGTCCCACCAACAAAGAATTTACATGGGAAAAACCCCATCAAAAAATCCTTTTGGTTGTAAAATATTTATTTCTCAACCGATTTTCAAAAGTAAAGTAGTTTTATTCACCACTAAAAATGCCAGTTCTAATGATATATAACTGATGTACATATTATTTAAATTGCTCAAGTTACTTCAGAAAAACCTTTGGCTGAAACAAGCGCCCCAAACAATAGTTTTCATATAGACATGCTTATAAAATATTGAGATTGGATGAAACTGAAATAGTTTTCATATAGACATGCTTATAAAATATTGGGACTGGATGAAACTGAAATAGTGTTCATATAGACATGCTTATAAAATATTGAGACTGGATGAAACTGAAATACGTTTTCATATAGACATCCTTATAAAATATTGGGACTGGATGAAACTGAAATACGTTTTCATCTAGACATGCTTATAAAATATTGGGATTGGATGAAACAGAAATGGTTTTCATAATTTATAGGCTTGCTTATAAAATATTGAGACTGGATGAAACTGAAATGGTTTTCATATAGGCTTGCTTATCAGATATTGGGATTAGATGAAACTGAAATGGTTTTAATATAGGCTTCCTTATAAAATATTGAGACTGGATGAAACTGAAATGGTTTTCATATAGGCTTGCTTATCAGATATTGGGATTAGATGAAACTGAAATGGTTTTAATATAGGCTTCCTTATAAAATATTGAGACTGGATGAAACTGAAATGGTTTTCATATAGACATGCTTATAAAATATTGGGACTGGATGATACTGAAATAGTTTTAATACAAGCATGCTTATAAAATATTGGGATTGGATGAAACAGAAATGGTTTTCATAATTTATAGGCTTGCTTATAAAATATTGAGACTGGATGAAACTGAAATGGTTTTCATATAGGCTTGCTTATCAGATATTGGGATTAGATGAAACTGAAATGGTTTTCATATAGGCTTCCTTATAAAATATTGAGACTGGATGAAACTGAAATGGTTTTCATATAGGCTTGCTTTAAAATATTGAGACTTGATGAATCTGAAATGGTTTTCATATAGGCTTGCTTATCAAATATTGGGATTAGATGAAACTGAAATGGTTTTCATATAGGCTTGCTTATCAAATATTGGGACAAAATATTGGGACTGGATGGAACATGATTAAACTGAAATAGTTTTCATATAGGCTTGCTTATAAAATATTGAAATTGGATTAAACTGAGATAGTTTTCATATACGAGAGGTGTTCAACTTATAATTGAACACTTTTATTGTGTAACTGAATCAACTATCTTGAAATTTTCGCTGAATATGTTTGATTTTAATGTCAAGTCTAATGATTCCTTCGCTATGAACATTATGACACGCACTATTATGTGATTCCTAATGTCGCTGCATCCGTATGCTTTAATTTTCATATAGGCTTGCTTATAAAATATTGAGATTGGATCAGACTGAAATAGTTTTCATATAGGCTTAAATGCTTATAAAATATTGAGACTGGATCAAACTGAAATAGTTTTCATACAGACATGCTTATAAAACATTGGGTCAAAATATTGGGACTGGATGAACATAAACAAACTGAAATAGTTTTCATATAGGCAGCTTATAAAATATTGGGACAAAATATGGGACTGGATGAACATTATGAAACTGAAATAGTTTTCATATAGGCATGCTTATAAAATATTGGGACTGGATGTGACTGGAATAGTTTGCATATAGGCTTGCTTATACTATTAATACCAGGTTGAGTACATACATTCTTAATAAATTAATAGCTAGAAATGACTTCACTGGACAAGGTAATTGACAGTCTCAGACAACTGAACTGTTAATTTAAAATAATAACATTTGGTTATTTTGAGCTGCTCCGAGAGGTAGATAGATAATGCTAAGGTTCCCACAGCATATACTCCGGTATACGGGAGACCCTTGGTTAACCTGCCCTTCTGAATGACCAAGCAATAAGTGACTAGTTCAATATCATAAGCTGCTGCGGGTTGGAATCCCACTGGGAGCTCAATTTGTGAAAACTGAATTGGGTTTTAAGGCGCAACAACACATGAAAGGTTATATGGCGTCTAACAGGAATGAACATTCCTCATCCTCCATCAAGATAAAATATGGAGAATAGGCCTAGAACCTTCTAACCTGCAGTTCAGAGTTTCTGCAAATTCTATAGAAGACACTCCCATTTGCGATGGAGACATGTTTTCAGGTTTGCATACGCGGTGTCATGATAATTAAGACCTTGAATAAGCATGATAAACAAGAGGCCCAAAAGGGCCTGTGGATGCTCTACTGGCTAACATGGCTCTTATAACATCAATGAAGCGAGAGACTGCCATTTACGTTTTTTTGAAAGTTTTGGGCAAAATACAGTTTATCAACTAAATCAAGGGCCATAACTAAAGAATCTGGTAAAGTTTGGTAAAGATCAGATGAAAAATGAAGGCCCTACCGTATTAACGAGGCAAAATATAGAATTTTTAACTAAATCAAGAGCCATAACTCCTCTGTTACTCGTCCGACTGGTCCAACATAGAGCTAAAAAAAAAAAAATCAAAAAAAAAAAAATTCAAACAAAATTTAAAAAAGAAAGAGAAAAAAAAGTGAAAAATTAAAAAAAAAGAAAAACAGAAAAAACAAACAAAACTATTTAAAAAAAAAAAAAGAAGAAGAAAATTACAATATAAAAAAGGAAGTCATAAAATCTGGTAAAGTTTGGCAAAGATCAGACGCGAAATGAAGGCCTTATCGTAAGACAAGGCAAATTATAGCATTTTTAACAAAATCAAGGGCCATGACTCCGCTGTAACTGGTCCGATCTGTCTGGTTTTCGAACTTGAACGAGCTTTTATTGACATTAACAATCTGATAAAGTTTGGTAAAGATCGGATAAAAAATAAAGTCTTAACGAGGCAAAATGTAGCATTTTGAACTAAATCAAGGGTCATAACTCCGCTGTTACTGGTCCAATATGAATGGTTTTCGAACTTGTCCGAGCCTTCATTGATATTAACAATCTTATAAAGTTCAGTAAAGATCGGATGAACAATGAAGCCCCTATCGTCTTAACGAGGCAAAATATAGCATTTTTAACTAAATCAAGGGCAAAAACTCTGCTGTTAATAATCTGATCCAGCTGGTTTTCGAACTTGTCCGAGCTTTTATTGATATTCACAATCTGTGCAAGTTTGGTAGAGATCAAATTATAAATGAAGATGCTAGAGTGTTCACAAGGCTTAATATGGCATTTTCCAGCAAAACAAGGGCCATAACTCCGGTGAAATTATTCCGATCTGGCTGGTTTTCAAACTTGTTCGAGCTTTCATTTATATTAACAACCTGTTAAAGTTTGGTAAAGATCGGATGCAAAATGTAGGCCCTAGAATGTTCACAAGACAAAAGTTAACTACGGACGACGGACGGACGGATGACGGACAACTCGCCATCCCATAAGCTCTGCTGGCCCTTGGCCAGTAAGCTAAAAATGACGAAATGAACATGAAGGGGATGTCCTACCCCTCTGCCTCAGCGGGATTTGCAGTGGTTGTATTCTTTCCCGGCAACCAAATGGGGAAACTTGTGAGAAAGTGTTGATTCTTACAGATGGTGGGAGGTATACAGTACTGGTTCTAACTAGGAATAAGTGGGTGGTATGCCTCCACCACTAAAAACTGACCTTCATACATAGCCTAAAGTGTGCTGGAAAATGGTGTTTAACACCAAACAATTTGTTTGAATGGGGTTTTACATCATTTATAGCTTATAGAAATAAAACACTGAACAAAAAAAATCTGAAGGGAAGCTGTGTTGTCTCAGGCCTTGAACCTCGCTGTTATGAGGCAAACAGTCTAACATAAGACCATGAATTGAATTGAATTGGGTTTTAAGAAAGTTTATATGGTGCCTGACAGGAATGAACGTACCAGGCTCACCTTCCATTTGCATCAAGATAATATATGGAGAATGGGCCTAGAACCTTCTTACCTGCAGAACTGCAGAACTGCAGAGTTGCTGCAAATTCTATAGTAGACACTCCACTTACCATGGAGCCACGTTTCTACATTTGCATATGCGGTTTCATGATGGACCTTGCATGAGCATGATAAAAAATGACAAAATGAATGTGAATGGGGGAGGGATGTGACAGTGTGTTTGTGAGATTGCCGTGGATATATTCACCATAGCACCCCACCTCAGGCAAGAGACAGAAAAAGTGCATTTTGGAAATCAAAGATAAAACAGACACACGTCTTTTATATGTTGTATTTCTTAGCCTACAGATGATTGAGTTTTACTCTAATATTATAATATGCTTCCATAATACAAATTTGACTAACAAATAAACTTAATATATACTGTATCGCCTGTTTCATACATAAAACTTGAACATTTAATTTAACATACAATGGTTGCTTTTTTACACATAACATACATGTAATATATTAAATAACATTTTATGCATTTAAAGGGACACACAGAAATTTCGATTTTTTAAAAACTCTCGTTAGTTTTCCAGCATAACTTGCATTTGTTCAATCATTTATATTAATTATTAGAATACTTCAAAGGAAATTGTTTTTATATATTACTATAACTATGTACGAGAGGTGTTCAACTTATAATGTAACACTTTCATTTTGTAACTGTATCAAATATATTGACATTCTCGTCAAATATGTTTATTTTAATGGCAAGTCTAATATTATTATTCAAGTTTTTCAGAACTGTCAATAATAAATATAGTTTGACCGTGTCGCTAACATTCTCAAATGTCTCGAACAATGTACACCTTTTCAGACAGACAGAACTGGAAATGATTTAAGAACTAGCAAGTGACAATTTAAGCCTATAATACTTGCACAGACATCATAAATAAAAACTTTGCCATTTTGGAAACAGCTGAAGTATATTCATCTAACTTACAGTAAGTAATATGTGTTTATATTCAAATTGCTAAATAACTGTATTGCAAAAATAATGCTGAATGTGTCTATGTTGTACACGGTACCCTACCAGAGTACAAAGGCTGTGTCTGGTAACAACCTGAGTAACCTGTATTATATTATATGGTCACCCACCCTGCTTCGTATTTCTTCGCTTTTCTATGATCTTCAGAGCCAAGGCCAAAGGGAAGTTTGAAATCGCCACTTAGATTGGGGGCAATTTTGGCGAGACTTCGAGAGATTCTATGACTTCCACCAATCTGTTTTACTTTTAGGAAGCAGCAAATGATGTAAAAAAAAGTGTAACTGATGCATCAGCAAGTGATGTTGACATGTTTATTTACAATAACGTCATGAAAACTTCTATGTGCATGAAAAAAAACGCGCGAATAAAATCGGCTAAGCGCTAGTGGGAGCTTCATGGATTTTAGAGTATTGTGATTGTAAAAAAACATTCAAGAATTCCTCTCCTTAATGTTTGTTCGTCACCATTACCTCAAAAATTCAGTCGTAAAAAATAAAGTAGGATGCTTATTATCTCCTGCCAATGAAGTTGCGAGTTTTAAAGGGTAATTTGTCGACAGGTAGAGTACTCCGGCATAGACAGAGGCAAGGTACTGTTGAGGGCATTTTATAGAGCAAGGGTATTCTATTAGGGAACCCTGTACGATATAAGACTTATTCAGCCAAAACACTTACCCTTCGTATGGTAATATTACATACTTAACAATTTAGGTGTCCACTTGTAACACTGTGCTCATATAATATGGGGTATACACAATGAACATGAATTTTACATGTACACAAAGAATTTAAAAAATTAAGAAATAAAACATAAAATATGAATGGAATGAATGAATGAATGGAAACAAACTTATATCTATATTTACACTGTAGAAAGTGTAGACACCTGCAGAGAGACACGAATATACGATTTATGTTTAGCATTGTTCTTAGAGTTTTAAAAGAGGTAGATGTTAGACTTTTCTTTTCTTTAATCAGTTATTTTAAAGGGACACACGGCAATCTTGATTTTTTTAAAACTCACGGCGTCCCAGATCAGTCTGCGAGTAACTTGTCATATAAATGGAGTGGTCTTAATTCAAAGAAAGAACAGTCCATTATATATATGTAGCGGGTTAAGGGTTAAAATGACATGTCAGACTTTGCATGCTTTTTTCTCAAGATTTTCTTGGTCAAAGAGTCATTTGTAAACATCAAATATAGGAGGCATGGAATCCGATTCACGAATGTCACAACCGCTCGAGAAGTTATAATAACTCCAACTATGAAAACCTTATTAACTGCCTCTTGCGATCGTGCAAGGATGGGGCAGTGATCTGAATTCATGGTCCTCTGGACCAACCTGAAACCACATGGGACATAGAATTTAAATTAACAACTGACAAAATTAACAACTGACACAATAAAATCTGTCATATATGTTCGATACCTTATTTTCACCAACAGCTAAAACATTGTAACACTCGTTATTAATTAACTAAACTGTATTAGCCATGTTTTACTAGAAACGTTGCACATAATACAATGCAGACTATATGCCAATACGAACTGGAAGTCGGCCAATATGTGAAAAACATGGCCAATTTGAAGGAACTCGCCAATACGAGCTTCAAGTGACGTCATTTACGCCCTTCAAGTGACGTCATTTACGTTTACTAATTACAATATAAATGGAATTAACATTACTATAAATAAACACAAATCATGCCAAATGCTTTTATTAAAATAAAATACTACTACAGTGGAAGTTCAGTTAATGAATAAATTGTCATTAATTAATTGTTTTCATATTGTCGAATTACTGTCCTCAGACTGTCATACTGGCCCACGGCCTTTGACCAAAAATTGTGCCAATATGACAGTCCGAGGTCATATCTAGGCCAATATGAAATCACTAATTAATAGAATCATAGTACATGTATTAGCCCTTAACCTGCTAAGCCCGACTATAATAGAAAGTGCGTCCATTGTAAACCCAGAGAATTCCAGCCTGCGAGTAACTGAAAAAAACAGTCCATTATATATATATATATATATGTAGAATTGAATGTTGTTCAACGGCTCATCAACACAGTACAGGTTATTTAGAGCCGCCCCAGAGAGAGGGGAAGGATACATAGGAATCCGGGAACCTGCCCTACTCTTATTATCGAATAGATTCCTATGGTTCTTTAACGTGCTCGGAGGATAGACCGATACACGGGACCGCCCGGTTTACGTCCCCATCCGACGGACGGGTAATGAAAATGAATATCGTGTTCTAAATATCCACTCAACTCCAAACCATGGTATTTTCCCATTTCCAGTCACGTGAGATAGGGTTATCCCCATGGAAGATCAATCTATCCTACATGACATGTGACTCTTACATGAGACATCATGATGTTGCATTGATTTCACTCCTATAGGGAATGACAGTTGGCTAGTTCTTTAGCTGCTAACAACTGGGGCCCACTTGTTATAAAACATATTCAGTTTTTTTTTCTCATTTTTTCCACTCTTTTGGGAATGGTACTGGTACCCATTTAAATTGGGAAAATTTGCATTGTTTTGCCTTAAATTGGAATTTTTCATTATCAAACAAAAGCAATATTACATCTGTTTAAATACTTTGCAAACACATTACCATTGTGTACATTGTCTTGTAGTATTTCATTACCCTACCCTGAAAGTATATACTTTCCCCTCTTTTCTGTTTTTTAAAGTTCCACTCTAAAATATTTGCCGGCATTGGGAATGGCACCGTTTTTCGGTACCACTTATATTAGGAAAAAAACACACTGATATAAGAGTGAACTCTTTTATAACCTTAACTGACTGTATAACCTTAACCGACTGTATAACCTTAACTGACTGTATAACCTTAACCGACTGTATAACCTTAACCGACTGTATAACCTTAACCGACTGTATAACCTTAACTGACTGTTTAACCTTAACTGACTGTATAACCTTAACCGACTGTTGACCTTAACCGACTGTATAACCTTAACTGACTGTATAACCTTAACCGACTGTATAACCTTAACCGACTGTATAACCTTAACCGACTGTATAACCTTAACTGACTGTATAACCTTAACTGACTGTATAACCTTAACCGACTGTATAACCTTAACTGACTGTATAACCTTAACCGACTGTATAACCTTAACTGACTGTATAACCTTAACTGACTGTTATGTATAGTGGTATACGCATGTGAGGGAAATATAAGTATTGCATAAAACAATATTCAAGATAAATTTCATCAAATGGAAACAAAAGTCTGGAAAAGTTCAATTTAATCATAATGTGACATGACAGCACTTTCACCAGTGACAAGCCGACAACCCATAACTGTTAATACACCTGGACGTAAATGTGCCAACACCATGATGAGTTGTCCTTAAAAACTTGATATATGTGTTTGCTGTTTCCCGACCCAGGACTTTAGAAGTAGGTGATTCTTTTCTTCTTTTTTTGCCAAAGACAGTAAAAACCTTAAGAAATGAAAGAAACATTTACTCAAGATAGTAAAAAAAAAATTATGTTGAAGAACTGCTATAAAAAGTTTTGGGAGCCTTTTTTCGTGGGTAGATAGGGAAACAGCAAACCAACATTTGTTTATGTTTGGCCTGAGTAGTCCATGTAACAGGAACTAGTGTGAACTTTTCTGTTATGTCACAACCAGGTAACCATTCTGTCTGTGATTGATTATAGAGGCTTCCTGGAAAATACTTCTTTCCAGTCCTTAATTTTTTTAAACTAAAATGTGTCCAAGGGACATGGATGCCCTCACTGAAAACAATCAGCTGAAAATGTTAAATTTGATGGAAAAATGGCTGTAACTCTGGTAATAAAAGATTGATTTGAATTGGCAGAATTGATACAATCGCTTGAAAACTGTGGGAGGAGGTAGACATACAAACTATTTTAACATAAAATTTGATGAAAACAGGGCCGTAAATTTACTGCTGTTTTACCTACCCTATAAAATACTGGTTCAACAATACAGCGTACACAAAGAAAGGGACACATGGCAAATTTGATTTTTTTTAAAACTCGTGGCGTCCCATTAGTTTTTCTACATACTAAATTGCATTTGTTCAATCATTAATATTAATTATAAGAATAGTATAAAGCATATTGCTTTTGCATAATACTTACTGTTGATTAAATTTCACCAATAATATATTCAAACCTATAGTAGAATTGAATTGAATTGGGTTTTTAAGGCGCACCAACACATGAAAAGGTTATATGGCGCCTAAAAGGCATGAACATGCCAGGCTCATCTTCCATGTACATCGAGATAAAAGAAAAAGTGAAAAATAAAAAATAAAAATTAATATATGCAAGCAGATTTCAAGTTAAAATGAACTAAACTGAATTGGGGTTTAAAGGCGCACAAACACAAGAAAGGTTTTCTGGTGCCTAACAGAAATGAACATGCCAGGCTCATCCTCCAAGTTCATCGAGATAAAATATGGAGAATGGGCCTAGGACCTTCTCACCCTGAACTGCAGAGTTGCTGCAAATTCTAGTGTAGACACTCCATTTACGCTGGAGCCACGTTTATTGTTTTTCTGCCACTACTCTAGTGATGTGAGCGAGATGTCACCTGAAACAATGCAGGGGTCATGTTGGGATCTCCAACAGGATCTGCAGTGGCGCTATTCTTTGCCCCGTAACCAAACGGGGCAAGTTAAAATGATACTTGATTAAGTTGAAATGATACTGGATTAATAAATTAAGATGCTAATTTTAATGCTGATAAACACTTTAAGATTGCCATGTGCCCCTCTAAACACCTGAATTTATGTTACACAATTTTAAAATTTCAATCCTGAGTCAAATCTATATTTCGAGGGGTCAGTGCAAAACTATTGTAATTACATATGAATAAAGAAGGAGATACAATTGTTTTACACTGAACCCTCGATCTGTTCTAGAGGCAAGAATCCTTAACATTCATATAAAAATTAGACAGAAATATAAACTGACAACATTTATGCCAGTATATAAACTGTCATGTCTTTATAAAAAGATAGAAATACAATAAATATCTAAACATGATTCTAGGCCAAATCATGGTCTAACATGTTTCTAATGTTATAACAACAAATGTGATGTTTTATAAAATATAAATATACTAAAAGCCATCATTATTGTTTGATTATTCATTTTACGTACCATTCTACTATAAAAAAAATGAAATTTTATTTTTTCGTACGGAATTTGATTGTTTTTATTTTTATTTGATCTCCTCTCAGATTTTATTCAAACATTTCATTCTTCTAATATTTTTTTTTAGCTTTTTCAAATTTTTATTTGTTTCCCTCCTCCTACTATGGCACTTCTCAGTTTCCCATGCTTTTATTTTTATTTGATCTCCTCTCAGATTTTAATAAAACATTTCATTCTCTTTTCCTTTTCGTTGAAATATTTCTTTTAGCTTTTTCAAATTTTTATTTTTAATTTTTTCCCTCCTCAACTATGGCACTTCTCATTTTCAAAGGTTCGTAAAACAAAAAATAAAATTAAAAGGCCTAAAAGTCAGCTATTCTGTAAAGGAAACTGATCCTTGTCATGGAATGTTTTCTTTGGATAGTGTTGTGTTACTGTGGGTCGTAAAACAAAAAATAAAGTTAAAAGGCCTAAAAGTCAGCTATTCTGTAAAGGAAACTGATCCTTGTCATGGAATGTTTTCTTTGGATAGTTGTGTTACTGTGGGTCGTAAAACAAAAAATAAAGTTAAAAGGCCTAAAAGTCAGCTATTCTGTAAAGGAAACTGATCCTTGTCATGGAATGTTTTCTTTGGAAAGTGTTGTGTTACTGTGGCTCGTAAAACAAAAAATAAAATTAAAAGGCCTAAAAGTCAGCTATTCTGTAAAGGAAACTGATCCTTGTCATGGAATGTTTTCTTTGGAAAGTGTTGTGTTACTGTGGCTCGTAAAACAAAAAATAAAATTAAAAGGCCTAAAAGTCAGCTATTCTGTAAAGGAAACTGATCCTTGTCATGGAATGTTTTCTTTGGATAGTGTTGTGTTACTGTGGGTCGTAAAACAAAAAATAAAATTAAAAGGCCTAAAAGTCAGCTATTCTGTAAAGGAAACTGATCCTTGTCATGGAATGTTTTCTTTGGATAGTGTTGTGTTACTGTGGGTCGTAAAACAAAAAATAAAATTAAAAGGCCTAAAAGTCAGCTATTCTGTAAAGGAAACTGATCCTTGTCATGGAATGTTTTCTTTGGATAGAGTTGTGTTACTGTGGGTCGTAAAACAAAAAATAAAATTAAAAGGCCTAAAAGTCAGCTATTCTGTAAAGGAAACTGATCCCTGTCATGGAATGTTTTCTTTGGAAAGTGTTGTGTTACTATTGTCTTTTGAATAAGATTTAAAATTACTTTGTGACATTTACCTGAACCACAAGGAAATCTATGTGTTAGTGAATCACAAAAAAACACCTTGTTATCCCCTAAAGATCGCTACAATTTTTAAACATGATTAAATGTACTGCGCTACAGCTAAACTCCATGTAATGGATTGGTTACAACAAGTTTGATTATTTGATTAATGATCTGATTTAATTTTTCCAAGATATAAATCCTCTATCATGCATTCTATATTATTACACTCAGGTGTAAAAAACATTTCTAAATGGATTATGTAGTATCAGTCTGTGATGCAGCTAATGCTTGTATTTATCACATATTTAGTTGCAGAAACTAACCCGCCCAAATACCGGGAAAATTACACTACAAAACCGTTTATCAAAACTCTATCCAGGACTGGTGTTTAGGTCATATAATAATGTGCTGATTAAAAGTATAGGCTTATTAATGGGTTCTAAAATACTAAAATACCTGTGATCAAATATGCTTTAATTAATTATGAGTTGATAACTCTCATTTCAATGCTCCAGTTTGGGGTTTGTCCTTGCTGGTTAAAGATGTTATATTTTGTGTCCATATAATATGAGCCGAAACACGCGAAAACGACCCTTCAGACAACATTTTCAAATTTTATGTTTTTTGATGTTTATGAAACACGGTGATTTTCTCTTTAAAAATCTCTTTAGTTTATGTTGATATCTTAATTAAAAATGATTTAATCTCAATTTGAAAATTAAAGATTGTACTCACCATTAATTTTGACGTTGACGTCGGCGTCTTGGACGACGTCGTTGATTAAATAACAACAAAAAACAATTACCATTTTCTTTAGCATCAACTATTTATATTAAGCAAACATATTCCCTATGATATAATAATTAGGTAAAACACGGAAGTGACGAAAAATTTGATTAGTAATTAATTGATTACCGGTCGACGTCATAAATTGTTACGTTATGACGTTGTCATGTAAACGTCCGAAGGGACGTTTGCGTGAGTTGTGGCTCATATATAGTTCATGTTCTCAAAATGTGGAAGTTATATAGTCAAACCTGTCTTTAGCAGCCACTCAAAGGAAATACCAATAGTGACCTCTAAAGGCAGGTGTCTGCTTAATAAAGGTTGATTTAAATTAACATTGTTTAAACAGTATATAGAAAATGTGGCTGCTTAAGACAGGTGGTTGCTTGATAGAGTTGACCACTAACACAGGTTTGACCTCGTCAACAGTAGGTTTAGAAAAGGTGTACATCTATTGTAAAATGTGCCTATCGATGGCGGTATAGGGACTGTAAGAGTACATCCTGTATGCAGATAAACATATCCTATTCATAACTTTCACATCCAGGCTACGTTTCCAAGATGATGAGATTGATCAGTAGGTGAACATAAAGAGGTATACTCGGACTTTATCCTGAATCTCTTTATGAAAAACCATAACTTTCACATCCAGGCTTCGGGGGCTTCAGTAATACGTTTCCAAGACGATGAGATATTGATCAGTAGGTGAACATAAAGAGGTATACTCGGACTTTATCCTGAATGTCTTTATAAAAAATCGTAATTTTCACATCCAGGCTTCAGTAATATGTTTCCAAGATAATGAGATATTGATCAGCAGGTGAACATAAAGGGGTATTCATAATTTTTCATTGCAGAGATGTTGAGATTTTATCTTATTTTCAGTAGGTGATAAAATATGTGTTACTCGGGTTTTATCCTTAGGTTCTGTAGTAAAATACAAATCTTTGATAGAGTAAAAAGATGATAATTTTCAAGATTTTGAAAGGTACATATACTGAATCAATTTGCATGAATGTGCATGAAATATGCAGGGTTTTAAAAGAATCACACTGTAGATACCTTAATTGTAACAGTTAACTTGGTTGAACATCAAGGATAAAGACCAAGTTTATCACCTACCAGAATGCATTATGTATGTCTTATTTCTGGTCACTGATTGGTCAGTTTTTTGATGATGCTCAATGATTGGTCAGTTTTTTTGATGATGCTCAATGATTGGTCAGTTTTTTTGATGATGCTCTATCAAAATTATGAATCATAATCACCATCAAAAAAACTGACCAATCAGACTTTATGAAAAATCAAAATATTGGACCATAATTTAAATTAAATGTATCCAAATTAGTGTTTAAAAATAAGACAGCAACAAATGTAGATACATAGCTGTACACAAAATAAATTGAATTGAAATGGGGTTTTAAGGCGCACCAACACATGAAAAGGTTATATGGCGCCTAGCAGGCATGAACATGCCAGGCTCATCTTCCATGTACATCGAGATAAAATATGGAAAACGGGCCTAGAACCTTCTCACCCTGAACTGCAGAGTTGCTGCAAATTCTATCGTAGAAACTCCATTTACGCTGGAGCCACGTTATTGTTTTTCTGCCACTGCTCTTTTGATGCGAGCGAGATAGCACCTGAAACAATGCAGGGATCATGATGAAGACCTTTAATGAACATGAACAAAAAATGATAAAATAAACATGAATTTGGGGGGATTCTACCCCTCTGCCTACCCCTCCAAAGGGATCTGCAGTGGCCCTATTCTTTGCCCCGTGACCAAACGGGGCCCCCGGCAACCACACGGCAACCACACGGGGCACACAAAATAAAAAAGTAACTTTTAATGTAATGATCGCTAAAGAATGAACACTGTACGTATCCTCTTCCAAAATGAGGAGGTGTGTTATTTTATTGATCACTGATTGGCCAAATTAGTTTGATGTCATGCGAAAATTATGAATATTGAACATGGACCACATCACCCCTATATAGCACCTTTACCGCACGTGTAACAATATCGCACCTTTACTATAAAGTTACACCTATAATATGGCACCTTTACCGTAAACCTACCCAATATCCCACCTTTGCAGCAACATAAAAATATGTGATAATTGAACATTTCATATCAATTTTCATATCACACGGTCTATCAACCCTAGACCAATATATGCCCATGATCTAATACTGAGCAGACAGGGATATAGGGTGCAAAATGAAAATAGATACGCAATTTTCTCTCTATTTTCTGCCACAAAATTAGGACACATTGTACAACAACAATAACCTTTAGTTACCGGTAGTATACAAAATGATGGAATGGAATGTGTTAATATATATTACTGGCAGCATTCTGTTAGTACTACTTTATCATCTACCACAGTTTTGTGATAGCAAATAACAGAAAAACAGATGACTAAATATTTTAAATTACAGTTATTTTAGTTCAAATTGTGTCACTTGCTTGATTGCTTAACAGCTTTAAATCGTACACTCCAGATAGATCTAGTAAAAACTAATGTTGCAATGAAATATCATAAAATTATAATGTTAAAATAAAAATATACTAGAAGAGGTAAAATGTAAAAGCAAATTACTAGAAAAAGCTATCACATCTACATGTATCTTGATATTTAAATCTACCTGACTTCTTTGATCACCTGGCAGATACACATAATGCATCTATTACTAATGCAAACAATGCGCTCATAATATTAATTAACCTCATAATAATAATTAACCAAATAACATTAATAATTAATAATTAACCTCATATTATTAATGAACCAAACGTTTGAGCACAAGAATCGGACTCGACTCAGAATCTTAATTTTTTAAATTCCAAATAAAAACAATTTTACAAGGAAATTACTATATTTACTTACAGAAACGAGTAATTTTAAAGGTAATTCAACAGATAATGTCTGAAAATTACAATTCTTACTCGTTAACTTTTGTGTTGATAGGGTTTGCAATAAAAATGAGATTTTTGAGTCTTGAGTCTGTTTCTCGTGCTTAAAAAATTGATGAATTTAGGCCCGGGTCCAAACAGTTGGAATACTTGGACTTTATGGTTGTAAACTATACAGCCATGCAAACAAAAGATTTTTTATATTTATATGCATGAATATCTGAATAAATGAAACAAGATCGTGTCTGAAATTTTACGGCGGTCTTCATTTTCATGAACTCATTTTTTAACTCATTTCATATTCCCTGATAATTGAATTGAATTGAATTGGGGTTTTAAGGCGCACCAACACATGAAAGGTTATATGGCGCCTAAAAGGAATGAACATGTCAGGCTCATCCTCCATGTACATCGAGATAAAATATGGAGAACGGGCCTAGAACATACCCTGACAAAAACTTATTAAAAAGTTAAAACGAAGAGGCTCTTATGACTCTCAAACCTGAGCTATTGAGTGTTGAATACTACTGTGCAACGTTAATTTCAACTTTAAGTCAATTAACCATAATGATGTTGATGAAACTGGCCCCTGCTTGTAGTTACAACAGATGATGTATATACATGAATAGTTTCACCGATCAGAACTCATTACAGGTGGCACAGTTAAAAATAAATTGTATCATGTCAGGTGTGAACAAACATAAATAGTTACACTGACCAGTGTTCATTACAGATGGCACAGTTCAAAATAAATTGTATCATGTCAGATGTGAACAAACATAAATAGTTACACTGACCAGTGTTCATTACAGATGGCACAGTTCAAAATAAATTATGTCAGATGTGAACAAACATGAATAGTTACACTGACCAGTGTTCATTACAGGTGGCACAGTTCAAAATAAATTATATCATGTCAGATTTCAGTTCAAACACTAAAATGTGAAGTAAAAACATAGCACCAAATATCTTCATATTCAACAAATGACTTCAAAACATTCATATTTAAAAATACATAAATAACACAACAAATCACAAGACTACAACGAACAAGGTCTTATTGTAAAAATAGAAATATATACCTTTAAGGCTTTTCTATCACGCGTATAGAAACTGGCATTAACATCTCCACATAGAAGCCTATTATTAATCGAGTGCCATTACTCTAGCAAGCTTTGACCGTATGACTGGGCGTCCATGGCCGAGTGGTTAAGAGTCTCTGACTTGAAATCACTTGCCCCTCTGACCGCTGTGGGTTCAATTCCTCATGGGCCTAGGAATCATTATGTGAGGAAGCTATCATGAGGTGGCTTGCGTAACCCAGGTGCCCGCCTGCGCACGAAAACTGCCCGGAGGGGCACCTCGGGTCTTCCTCCACCAACTGAAGCTTGAAAAGTCGCCATGTGGCCTTAGCTGTTGGTGCGACTATAAAATCCAATTCAATTCAATTGAACTGATGACACTGTACACTTATAGAAGGCTTACGTTAGACGACACTTATACGTACCGTAATTTTTAATGCTAATAAAACATTTATTTTTCATCATAATTTGCTCAAATGTGAACACATTCATTAAAGCAGTGACTGCATGTAATCCGATTGTCCAATTGATTATTTGGTTAATCTGTAAAAAAATATAAAAAATTATTGAGAAGTTTTCATACGATGTATAGTCCATTTAAAAGACAAAATAATATATAACTGGGGTACTTACAAGTGTCGTCTAGGGTGTTTTAAAAAATGGTGTGTTAAGGGGAACCAGTTCGAAACTATTATATACGGTTAAGGTAGGGATTTATTTTTTTCACACACCTTTTTGGTGTGCATATCAGTTTCTCGGCTACATTTTTCAATTTTATTAAAAAAAACAGAAAGCGCGTCCATGGTTTAGTTTAAACAGAATTATTTTACATCAATTGTGAAACAAGTTATTGCAACTTAGATTAATCATTCTCGATGGCTTCCTGGGTAGAACCAGTACTAAACAATGTGGATTAATTATCTTGCTCAAGGATAAATAACACGGCCATGGTGAGGATTGAACCCATGACCTCTCGATCTGGAGTTCGACGCTCTACAACTGGTTCACGCACTCCACTAAGTGCATGGAAAACAGATGTTTTTTTGTTTGTTTGAATGGTGTTTTACGTCATTTTCAACATATGTAAGGATATATATGACGGTCTATTTTTTGTGGTGGAGACAGACCACCCACTTTTCCTGGGTAGAACCAGTACTGTACACCTCCTGACATCCGTAAGAATCGACACTTTCTCACTTACAAGTCGAGCTCCCAGTGGGATTTGAACACGCAGCGGTGAGAGGCGAAGGTTTACAATGCAACGTCGTTAACCATTCGGCCACGGAGAGGAAAACAGATGGAAAACAGCTAGACTAGGCACACCATTTAAATTTAAATATTAATCCTAATTTAATATAAAGATGATTTATCAATAATATTATATATTAATGATTGAACATTATGTAGAAAAAATAACAGGATACCACAAGTTTTTAAAACATCAAGATTGCCTTGTGTCCCTTTAACCCAACAGTGGTACAAGTGGCATGGCAGTGTTATTTTTGAAACATAGCGAGAGTGAGTTAATTCCAAAAAGTATTTTGATGCACCCAGCATGGTACTTTATAAGATCAATATTTCAAAAACATTTTGTTTATTTATTACAAATGATTTTTTTAGATTCCAAAGTTGTTAAATTAATGTTGTTGGAAATTTCAGTTAAAAATCATCTATTATTTTAAATGCAATGCACTATTCGGATTGCAAATTATTTTTGGAGGATGAGCCTGGCATGTTCATGCCTGTTAGGCGCCATATAATCTTTCATGTGTTGGTGCGCCTTAAAACGCAATTCAAGAAAATATGACAAAACTGGACACCTGCGTAGAATCTGTATATAATATTCGCAGACACATAATTTTGACATTTTTGGCTTTTAAAGACAGAAAAAAGGTTTATTGTATTTATTTAGATCTATTCGTTCAATGACTTTCATTAAAACAGTTAAGCAGAAAGACACAAATAGGAGTAATAGGAGAGATTTTAAAATAACACATAAATAACAGGAAACTAAAACAGAATCGAATTTGCTGTGACAACAGGCATTTGAGGTTAATTTAACATTAAAAGTATATAAAACAATTTTCTTTTGTACATTGCGTGTAAAAATAAAATCCCATTTTTTTCATATACATTATGAATTTTCATATATTTTTCTAGCAAGGCACACCATTTAAATATCAATTCTAATTTTTCCTATTGTTTGGAGCGCTTGTTTCAGCCAAAGGTTTTTTGGACTTTTCAGACAAAATACATCTCGTACCTAAATAAGTTGTATATCAGTTAAACAGACATTTTAGTGGTAAATAAAAATATCTTACTTTTCAAAATCAGTTCAGAAATAAAAATTCATGCGCGAAAGCTGTTTTTGATGGGGCATTTTCAATGCAAAATTCTGCTGCATGAAAAATTTGAAAAATGTTTTTTTTTAGGATGTTTATCCAAAAATGGTTTTAAATTGTTGGATATTTGTAAATTAAGACACCCTGAAAGTTTTATAGCAAAATATGAAGGCTAACTGAAGTTATATGAAATTTCCTAATTTTCTGCTGTCCCACCAACAAGGAATTTACATGGGAAAAGCCCCATCAAAAAATCATTTGGGCTGTAAAATATTTATTTCTCAACCGATTTTCAAAACTGATGTATTTTTATTTACCACTAAAAATATCAGTTCTAATGATATATAATTCATGTACGTATTATTTAAATTGATCAAGCTACTGCTGAAAAACCTTTGGCTGAAACAAGCACCCCAAACAATAAAGATAATATAAAGATAATATATCAATAAGCATTATATACAAAATATTATTTTGCAGGATTTCATTCAATTTTAATACATGTTTCTTACAGCTGGAATAATCCAATTTCCAGTTTGATTAAAGGAGAGATTATTTAATTGCTCGGATCAGTTCTTGGGAAATCCTTCACTTGATGGTAGGCATGTGGTTCTTTTCACAAACGAGCTAGTGAAAAAAACAAATCACGCCTACCATCGAGTGCAAGATTTTCCTATAATCAAAACCAGCAGTTTAATAATCTATTTATTACATTTTAAATCTGTTAACATATGATTTTAACCGAAATGTTAATTATTGAACATTATTGGTGGAAAATGTTAACAGCAGCAACTCTTTATTGACATCTAGACTCAGCATCACATAGTTATTTTTGTGATCGGAGTTATTAATATTTAGCGATATCAAATTCTTTCACTGACAAATTTCGACATTTCAACTATAGAAATGGAATAAAGTCAATTCTTCTAAAGTAATCCTTATGTCAAAATATGTATGTGGATACAAGTTAAATTACTTTCTCATTTAAAAAGCAATCAAGTAACAGTCCTACTTAATTTAAGGGTAATAGTTTTCCTTAAAATTTAGCTGACAAATATATCTGTTGAAACTTAATCTTGTTTTTATGCACTGATATATAAAACAATTGAATTTGTTTGGTTCACCATTTCTTTTCACAATTATTTTGATCATGAAAAAATCATGTAGAAATTATTTTTTCTGAAAAAAACAAGAGGGACTTGAGGCCATCTGAAAGATAATGGGTGTCAATCCAAATACAAGTAAAACCTTTCAGTTGCAATTCAATGTACATAATTATGCACTAACTATAAATTCCGTAAAGGAATCGATGAACTTGTTAATAAAATAGTCTGTCTGGGAAATCTAGATGACTCTGCTATTTTTTGGTGCATAAATCATCAATATTTATTCGTACCCAATATTTACTGCTTTAAGGCTGAAATAAACTCTTGTTTTGCAATCTAACCACACTTTAATTATGTACAGCGGCTAGCAATATGAACCTCATACAGTAAACTCTTGTTTTGCAATCTAACTACACTTTAATTATGTACAGCTGCTAGCAATATGAACGTCATACAAATTAATCTTGATGATTTAAAAACAAAAATACACAGTTGTTGGTGTACCAATACAAACATTTTCATAAATAATAATTCAGCCAAACTTAATATGCGTAATAATTTAATGCATGTGCGTACTTCATACGAAATTGAAGCTGATTATCAGGGGTTTGTATTGTATTTGTATTGGCACCGATTAATCATCCAGATCGTATCCACAGTTCCTTTAAAAGATCTCGAAACTACCATTTTGATGTTGAAGCTGCATGATCATTTGCATACAATTTTGATGAATATATTTCAGGGGTGTTTCGTTCATGGACAATTTTGGATGAATTTATTTCAGCACTGTTTTGTTCATCGACAATTTTGGATGAATTTCTTTCGGCACTGTTTTGCTGATCGACTATTTTTTTATGAATTTCTTTCTGCACTGTTTTGTTCATCCACAAGTTGGATGAATTTCTTTCAGCACTGTTTTATTCATCCACAATTTTGGATGAATTTCTTTCAGCACTGTTTTGTTCATCCACAATTTTGGATGAATTTCTTTCAGCACTGTTTTGTTCATCCACAATTTGGATGAATTTCTTTCAGCACTGTTTTGTACATTCACAATTTGCATGAATTTATTTCAGCACTGTTTTATTCATCCACAATTTTTGATGAATTTATTTCAACACGGTTTTGTTCATCGACAATTTTTGATGAATTTCTTTCAGCAATGTTTTTTGTTCATCAATCATTCTGGTATCCTCCGGGACCCTGTTTATATCTTCATCATACGTATCACAGATTTTTTGTTTTTGTTTTATGGCAATTTACCTAATCATTTTTTTTTAAAAGTCACATTTTCGTATGGCATATCAGAGGCAACCTTAAATAATTGTGCATTTTCATAGTCTTCCAAATTGTCTTCATCGTTTTGTCCTCTGACTGGGAAAGATTGGGGTTTGGCCGGGACAGATGGGGGTTTGGCCGGGACAGATGGGAATTTCACCTTATCTTTAACATTTTCGGGTTTGGCCGGGACAGATGGGGGTTTCACCTTATCTTTAACATTTTCGGGTTTGGCCGGGACAGATGGGGGTTTCACCTTATCTTTAACATTTTCATAATCTTCCAGGGCATGGTCAGACTTTTTATAAGCGTCCGTATTTTCATAATCTTCTTGCTCAGTTTCCGACCCTTTCCTTTTTGTACGCCGAAAAGAGTCCGCATTTTCATAATCTTCCAGATCAGTTTCTGACCCGTTCTTGTCCAGACGTTTTGATGCGCTTGCCTCTCCTTTTTTCACAAGTTCCTCATTTTGGTAAACCTCCTGCTCCAAGTCAGATGGCTCTACATACATCTCCTGCACAACTTCAGTGTTACTCATGTCAAGATACAACTCTCCATCGGCCACTGCTTTGGGCTTATCTGAAACATTTAGAAACAAAATCAAGGGCTGAGAGCGGAAACTTTGCAACTAAATAAAGAACAAGAGGCGAGTGTTTCAGGATAAGCTTTTTTCATGACAATCTTGTGCGGAATGAGGAAGTGGGCATTTATGTTTATGACTAAGTTGTTAATCTCCATTCGTATAGGAACACCAAATGTAGACTCTGCTGCTGAAACATTTAATTAAAATATTAAAATTTTATTTATAGACGACATTTTCTTTGCCTTGTTATAAGACATTTATACACATGTAGACTCCATTTAAATAAAAGGGTTATGACAATGTTAACAGTTAAAAGACAATGTGTTTTGCTATACTGCTCTAAAACCCATCCCTTTTTAGAACTCTTAGGGATAAACATTGCCTTTTTTCCCTCTAAACAAGATTGATTGAATTGACTGAATTGGATTTTATAGTCTCACCAACAGCTAAGGTCATATGGCAACTTTCCAGCTTCCATTGGTGGAGGAAGACCCCAGGTGCCCCTCCGGGCAATTTTCGTGCACGGCCGGGCACCTGGGTAGAACCACCGACATTCCGCAAGCCAGCTGGATAGCTTCCTCACATAAAGATTCATAGGCCCCTGAGGGATCGAACCTACAGCGGTGAGGGGCAAGTGATTTCAAGTCAGAGACGTTAACCACTCGGCCACGGACGCCCCCTCTAAACAAGAGGCCCAAAAGGGCCTGTAGTTGCTCTACTGCATAAAACAGCTTTTATCGGGAGATCAGGAGAAGTAGTTGGTACAAAGCTTGTGTTACCCGCTATAAACATGTGATGATTTGTTGCAAAACTGTAACTGGTTTTATTTTCTTGTATATTTTAGTACAAGAGAATGAAATAAGCCAAAATTTTCAACAACGGAGTCAAGTTGATTATGAAAAATTGTAATCGATTGATCCGATCAAAGGCATAACTCATCGATGCTCGAGCAAATCAACAAAACTACTGATCATTCCTGCAAGGTTTTGCTGAAATCTGGCCAGAAGTTCAGGAGAAGTAGCCGGCCAACAATTGTGTATTAAAAACCTTAAAAGGGTCATAACTCTGCCAAAAATCTTTCAACCGAAATATGGCGATGATATGCATAACTAACTTAGTACTGATCATCCCTGCAGTTTTGTTGAAATCCAGGCAAGTGTTCAAGAGAAATAGTCCAGATAAAGTTTGTGTAGTAAAACCTTTAAAGGGCCACAAATCAGGCAAAAATCATTCAAGCGGAACACGGTGACGATATACATATCTAGATTTTGTACTGATGATCCATGGAGTTTTATTAAAGCTGGCCAAATGAAAGCCCCACCTTCTTAATGAGGCAAAATACAGCGTTTTTAACTAAATGAAGGGCCTTTAGGGAAGTTCCCCTCAGATTTCTCGTGGCCATCTTGGAAAACTGGCGACCATGAGAAACAAAAATCTGAAGGGAACTTCCCTAAAGATCATTGTGATTAAGTTTCATCAAACTCTTTCAAGAGGTTTCAGAGAAGATATCATTTTTAGCCTTTGCCTTTATAACTGTAAACTTTGTGTTGACGTGGTGACAATTTTGATTATTCGACAATAACGAAAAACATAAACTTGATAGAGGCCAACCCAAGGAACATGTATATGATATTTCACTAGAATGGAACAAGTGGTTTCGGAGGAGATGTTGTTTGAAATTTCCCTAAATTTGACCTAATTTTAACCATGGTGGCCATCTTGGATGACTGGCACCCGTGAAAAACACAAATCTGAGAGGGGGCCTCCTAAGTAACATTGTGATAAAGTTTTACAAAATCCTTGAAGTGGTTTCAGAGAAGATGTCGATTTTATAAAACTGCTAACAGACGGACGACAGAAGAAAAGTGATCGCATAAGCTCGCCTGGCCTTTGGCCAGTAGAGCTGAATTTTTATTTTATTTTGAAGTGAAATCTATATAACTGCAGCATCCATATAACATTTCAGCAATCTCGGTCTAGTGGTTTCAGAGAAAATGCTGCAAACAAATTATCCCAAAATAAATTGATGATAAATATGTGAAAACTCTATATACAAACTTTAGACTTTGTTGAAAGTAATATGCAGGTTTCAGATGTAACCTTAAACCAGATGCAACCCTTAAACACTGTGCTTAAACCTTGAGTACATAACTTGACGAGGCCATTATATTTACTGAATGTCTATCCTATTTCTTTACAATTGTCAATGGCGTATTAAAATAACAAAATAAATATTATGACAATTTTGTAAATGTTTACTGCTTTTAAGATTTAAAGGGACACACAGCAATCTGGTGTATTTGCAAATAAAATTGTTCTGAAAGACCTTCAGATTGCAGAGAGCCCCTTTCATCAAAATTGTATTTTAAATCTTCTTTTGAATATTGTAAAGACATTTTTAAAAAAATCCCCATTTATATATAGTTTCTAATCATGATATGCATTTTTTTTTCTTTTCTTCTAAATATTTTGAAAACTGTTTATATATAATAAATATTATGCATATTACATCTATATCTGTACGGTCTGTTGAGGGGTGGCCCACCCCGACCCTCACAGACCTATTACGGGGTGAATAAATGGATTACCATTAATTTGATGATCGGAAATTAAAAAAAAAAAAAAAATGTCTATCCCACGAGCATGTAAAAGGTTTGTTTGGTGATTAAAATCATTTTTAGCACATTTTAGGTTATGTATGAATTTATTTTTGTGGTGGACTTAGGCCACCCATTTATTCCTGGGTAGAACCAGTTCTGTATACCTCCCAACATCCACATGGATTGACACCTTCTAAGTTTCTTACATACAAGTCAAGCTGCCAGTGGGATTCGAACCTGCGACGGTGAGAGGGAAGAAGATTTCAGCGTCTTCACCCCTTGACCATGTAGGTGCTTGCATGTAAAAGAACCATACAATCCACTAAATAGTAACCGAGCAGCTTTAAACAACAATGGTGTGTTGATGAGCCATTAAAACAAGGATTCAACTCATACTTATTCCAACTAATCCTACCTAACAAAGCCTTCATACAGAATTATCATTATGAAATTAAAGGACTTTTTAAAGACTTTTAAGGCCCTAATAACCCATTTTTAAGGCCCGGTTTAACTCATAACATTATCGGCGATTTTTGAAAATCAAGGACCTTTAATGATATTTTGTCAGAATATAAGGACTTTTTAAGTACTTTTTAAGGCTTGAGTGGATTTAAGGACTTTTAAAGGCTACTTCTGAAATTTAAGGACTTTTTAAGGCTGTATGAACCTTGTAACAGTCTGTGACAGCAGTATTAAACTCCAGGGCCCGGTTTTATGAAACAACTTACAACAATTTTGATCGTAAGTTAATTTCTTAAATTCTTTACTTTGATTTACAAATCACAAATGAATGCGATTTCATTTCATTTTCTTACACATTTGATATTTCTGCACATAAATGCAACCATAATTGTCTACATTGAATGCTATATAAGGTGCAACAGCTTTAACATTATAATAAATTGTACAGTTTCAACTAAAATTATAAACCCGAAAACCCATCTATAAAATATTTGTTTTGTCAAGCGTAGATTTGTTCTGAATATGTTCTAATCAAGTCTTGCGTCCTATGGTACATGAACATATTCTACAGTGACAACCATAAATTCTGAAGATGTAGATGAGCAAAATTTTAAACGGTGTATACTTATGTTTCGTTATGCACCGAAATAATTTGTTTGTCTTTTTCTTATATTTTTTTTTATGTTTTTAATACACGAAGTCTAAGAGCAAAATCTTTTGCATTTTGTCATGCTGATTTATTTGCGTAAATGACGCAGATACGCAGCTTATCTAGAGCTCTGATTTTAATTCAATATTACCTTTTTTACTTATAAACTTTCTGACAACCCTTTGGGAGAGACGCTTCACCACAGATGTCTTTTTCGTGGACCTGGGTACTGCCACACTTGGTTGGCTGGGATGTCTGCTAACAACGGGTTCCTGTCCGGGTAAAACAGGTGCTTGTCCAAGATCTTCTAATTCAACTTCTTCGAGCCGTCTATTCAGTTTGTCTGCCGGGCCACTTGTAAGATTTTTCTTGTGAAGTTGTATCATCTGGAAATTGCCGTAGTCCTCGTCAGGAGAGTCAACATCGCTGGGCTGAAACAAGAATAATTGATTTTCAGTTAGAATGGTGATATTTATGTCAGAATACCATATGATGATGATGATGGTGGTGGTGGCAGCCCTGGTTGGTTTAGGGACTGGTGTCAGTGTACCATGATGATGGTGGTGTTGGTATTGCTGGTGATGATGATGTTAAAGAAGACACTGATGGTGATGTAAGTATAGGTGGTGGTGATGATGATGCTGACGATGGTCATGGTGATGGTATAAGTGACATCCGATTATGATGGTGGGGACTGTGGTAGTGATAATGATGATGACGATGACAGTGATGGTGATTAAGGTATTGATGGTGGTGATGATGATGGTAATATGATGATAATGATGATAGTGTTGGTGGACTATTGGTAGTAGTATCGGTAATGATGGTGATGATGCTGCTAATGATTTTGATTAATATGATGGTGATAATGATTCTATGGAGTAGGATGCTTGCCAAACTACCTTTTAAGGACAACAACTATTCCCCCGCTACCAGTCCCCCAATTCCGCACCCTACCGTTTGAGTAAAGATTGAGTGGAATATGATCTTCATGATCAGGTAATGGTGACCTTAACCTTTGACCTCCTGACCTCAAAATCAATAGGAGTCATCCTCTCATCACAGGCTGTCTACCCATGAAGTTTCATGAGATTTGCTTTAGGGGGAGTTGTGTTAGGTAGCGGAAAAGGATTTTCATAGAAGTCATCATCTTTCCACAGGCAGTGCACCTATGAAGTTTCATGAGATTTACTTTGGGAAGAGAGGAGTTATGGAGCATACAAGTTTATTCATTATCGGGTCCCGGTGATCTTGACCTTTGACCTACTGATCCCAAAATCAATAGGGGTCATCCTCTCACCCCAGGCAGTTCACCTATGAAGTTTCGTGATATTTGCTTCAGTGGGAGAGGAGTTATGGCGCGGACAAGGTTGCGTCTACAGACAGACAGACGGACGGACAGACGGACAAGGTTAAACCAATATATTACCACCTAAACTTCAGTTTGCTGGGGTATAATACAAAAAAATGAAAATGAGCAATAATCATGTTTTTTAACACTAGATTTTGGTCTGCATGTGTTAATAAACCGGAACCTGTATTTTACAAACACGAATTCCGATATTCCATTATAATATGGCATTGAATACAATACAAATGCATGCATCAATGTATCAAATAATGAATTCATGTTGGGGATATGAAATACAAGCAGGTGTCAGTAAATAGCAACAAGACCTCGGTCTGAGGGTGCCCACTGCAGCAAACCGCATATGAAATATTTTATTAAATTTGTGCTTAATTGATGTCCACCAAAGACAACACTTCATATGACCAAATATCAAACAAATAAAAGCGAAATAATCATAAGAAGTTAAGTTACTGAGGTTAAGTGGTTTAACCAGGGCGTAGTTTTGTGGAAATAATGCAAAATATGACCTTGATCTTGGTAATTTTTGTCGTTCAGTGATGTCCACAAATGCCAACAATACATATGACCAAGACCCAAACAAAGAAAATGAGGCAATCACATACAGTTAACTGAGGTTAAGTTACCTAACCAAGGTTAAGTTTTGGGAAAATAACGCAAAATATGACCTTGACCTTGGTAATTTTGGCATTACGTGATGTCCCTTGACCCAACAAAGCATCTGACAAAGTTTCAGAACAACTCGAGCAATGTTTGTTGAGATATAGTTGATTTAAAATGTGGCCGTCCCCACCGGAGAAGTTACTGCTGTTCCGCGCTTCCCACTCTGTGGGCGAGACAATTATAGTTTTTAAGAGCTCAATATGATTAAATATATAATGCTTGCGCACAAAAAAAAGAATAGGTGTGTTTCCTATTGCATGCTCTAAAAAAATGGGGTAGGTAGGTAGGCATTTTTTTGCGTGTTTTTTAGCAAGATATTGTGAGATTTTCTTTATCTCTTAAACTCTGAATGGTATCCAGGCAAATCATATGGCTTACCGAAATATTTTGCCCTTTTGCTGTGTAATTTGGTAATAATTTGCTGATACCACCAGTGCCCAGTGGATTACAGAAAATATAGAACAGTGATATGTTTCACTTCCATGATGCTATGTGATAAATCGTTCAGAAGAAATAGGCAAAAGAAAAGAAAAAGTTTTTTTTTTTTTTCTATTTTTGCATAAAAAGTTTTTTTTTATTTGGCCTTATATTGCAAAAAAATTCAACAAAATAAGCTGAAATGAATGGGAATCGTATGACTGTGCTTTGGACTCAGAACTTCTATAGAAACTTTGCAAGAAAAAAGTCAAAATAATCAGATGACACAAAAGACAACCATAAAAATAATAGCAGCGATATAATACAGCAATATCATATACCGGTAGTCTCATTTTATTTATTTTTATATTCCTAGCATCCATAATACAGAAGTGGCAGATGCTAATCAATAACGTGTCATTAATAATTATAGCGACCTTCATCCTAACCAATAGAAAGTCAGTTTGAAAATTTCATTTTCCTTCATTTAAGGAAGTTGGCTGGGAAATTATGTTTTTTGAAACGAGATTATTTTTTAATTGATATTGAAAGCTTCTTTGGTATCATTTAAATACAACATTATCAAACAAGAGGTCAATGACCTTGAAGCTCTACTGATTGATTTTGATTTCAGGAAGTAGTCGCTACAGACTTGTTTTTTGAAAAATTATTTTTAGCCGTGGCGGCCATCTTGAATTTCCGGCCGACCTGAAATTTTGCTAGGATCAATTAGACATCAAGAGCAACATTCCTGTGAAGTATCATGAAAATCCGTCAAGTAGTTTCAGAGGAGTAGTTGCTACAAGTTTTCATTATATAACTCTATGTAAACAAAGATGGCCGCTGGCAGCCATGTTTAACGTCGAATCAAAACAATTTTCGACAAGGACCAACATCATGTCATGCTGATCATTTTAGAAAAAGTCCCATATCAATATCACTTATAGTTTTCATGAAGAAGTCGCTACAAACTTGTTATTTTAAAAACCTATTTTTAGATCTGGTGGCTATCTTGGATTTCACATCAACATGAATTTTTGCTAGGATAAACTAGACTTCATGGGCAACATTTCTGTAAAGTTTCATGAAAATCCATTCAGTAGTTTCAGAGGAGAAGTCAGTACAAAAAAAAGTTTACGGACAGACAGACGGACAGACAGACGGACAGACGGACGCCGCACCACGGCATAAGCTCTGCTGATCTCTGATCAGTAGAGCTAAAAAAGGGTAGGTCATCACACTTTTTTTCCACTAGACGTCTTTGAAGAAGACACATATTTCTAAATCCAAAATTTCACTAAAAAGAGGAAAACAGACTCATTGAACATTTTCACAATTTCGTTTCATAACAATAAATTTATTGAAAAACAAAGATTATTTTTTGATTACATATATGCATATCTTTCAAAACATATACAAACAATTGTAATCCTTATTCGTCTTTTTACTTTAAAAAGCAAACATATATATATGGATTGTACACCCACCCAACTTTTTTTTTGCAAAAAAAATAATTCAAGATAAAAAAAATATGTTCTAATGCTCAACTTTTTTAAAAACTTGTATATGACGAGGTCCAATGACATTTCTTTAAACAAAATAGTAAAATAATATAGGTCATCAGGCTTCTAATGATTTTTGTATTAAAAATTCTTTAAATTAAGCACATTAATTTTGAGTTATTTTGACATTTTCACTATAAAATACTTAACACAAAATTTTGACACAGAGACTGATATAAAATTACTGCAGTACTACTTTTATACATGTATTCCATGACTGAAAAACAAAAATCTTATTTTTTCTAAAGAAAGGATAAATTCTACTCAGAGCTACCCATACCCACTACTTTGTTAACTACAAAAAATGATCACTAATGACGGAAAAAATATGAGAGAAAAATATTTGCTTAAAATATGATATGTTACTGTCTTAAATCCTACATTATATCCATATCTACTAGAACGCAAAAATTTAAACAATTCTGTTGTCAAATAAAACTATGATTTAAAAAATAAAGTTCTTGGAATTGAAAATAACAAACTTGCCCAGCCAACGACCTTAATTAATAAAACTCTCATGAATTATTTTTTTCTTCATATTGTCCAAGTTATGTGTCCTCAGACTCATATTGGCCCATGATCTTTAACTTTGGGCCAATATGACATTCCTTGGACCAATAACTGGGCCAATATGAAATCACTTAATGAATAACATGATAATATGATGAATAACACGATAATATGTGTTAACGGGACAAAAAAAAACTATTTATTTTTCCTTCTTGTTAGTGTTATACTACAGACTACTTAAAGCTGTACATTCTGTACTGTTTAACTGGAACTAACTCATGAATATGAATGACTTTAATATAATATGACCTATTTATGTGTTGATGTGCCGTAAAACACCATTGATTGATTGATTGATTGATTGATTGATTGATTGATTGATTGATTGATTCATTCACTCATGAATATGAATGATCCCTGCGAAAGTTTGACCATGATAGCAAGGTCGACCTTTTGTGACCATGGTCAAAACATGGTCATCATTGATTGGTCGGAACTGACCATGGTTGACCATGGTATTGACTATGGACGACCACGGTTCGACCATGGTCAACACGGTCCTAAATTGACCAGGGTCGGTCAGATTCAACCTTGGTCGACCATGGATTGATCATGGTGCCATATACCAGCAATGGTCAACCATGGCCTTATGACTGTGATCAACCATGGTTTTATCATGGTTGACCATGGTCTGACTATGATCCTGTAAGACGGGGACTTACATGTGAAATAGTTTCAGTTGGATGAACATCGAAAGATTCCGTATTTATAAGCCAGAAATTAATGAGCAAATATCACATTTTTTTCTAGCCTTTGTACAGGATGTTATATTAAAATTAATGTAAGTGTACAAAGAGGGATAATTCTGTATTCATTGAATCTTAGGAGTTATGGTTCTTGTGCTGTCCTCTTTACCTCACTGCATCATGGTTTATTCTAGCCCCACAAGGCCAAAAACAAAATACCTGTGTTTCCGATGGCCTGACCGACCCTATTTTTAAGGGGCCGACCCTAAAACTTTTTACGAAAAAAAACAACAAAAAAAAATAATAATAATTTGTTCTGAACAATGATTTATCACAATATATCGAGGTAAACTGACATCACAGAGAAACTTTCAGTTGTATCATCAACTTGTATGGGGTTTATGAGATAAATACATGTAGAATCTCACAATATCTTGCTCCAAAAAAAAACAAAAAAATGGCTACCCTATTTTTTTTTTAGAGCATGCAATAGGAAACACACCTATTTTTTTTGGCCTAGAAACTTTCAAGTTATGCCCCAGAGAAGAATTGTAAGTATAAATAAATTTACAAAGATCATATAAATCTAATTCAATGACGAGTTAATGGTTTTCCCTCTTCCTCGGATTATGTCAAGTTTCATTGCGGTCTCATTTTTTAAGTAATGCTCATGACAAGAAAAAACTCACACAAAAACTGGCCTCAGCGCCCTCAGATGTTGACGTCAAAAGGCTAACAGAAATTAATTACTCAACATATGTATGTATACACTACTCAACTTTTATAATCGGTCACCCAGGTTTTTTGAAAATAACACGAATACTAAAAACTGGAAATCACCGAAACACATGCCAATATTTTATTAAGTTTATCAACAAGGTTTTAGTCCAATCAAGGCAGATTAAGTTTTATAAATCGCTAGCGATATATTTGTTAAACGAAACCAGTTAAAATTTCAAATGAAACTATGAATTATTAAAAAATATATAATTCTTTGAAAAGTGACCGATTATAAAAGTTGAGTGTAATATTTATGTATACATACATACATAATTACGTTTGTGTGCCTGTATATACCTGATTCTTTCTCTCAAGAGAAGATGTAGGATCGGGTGTGTACCGAGTGACCTTGTCAGCCTGCTGCATGACCTGGACTGAGAAATCAGCCTTCGGTGAAAGCGTGGACGTATTTTCATAGTTACGGCTGGGCGTAACACCCATTTCTTGCCTTTGCTGGTTTTCTGCTGGGATTTCATTCCTCTCCTGAAAACAAATCATATTATGAATACCATTAATTCCATTAAATCTTTTGTTACCATATTTCCCCTAATAGTAGCACCTCTCTTTCTCCACCCCCCACACTCCCCACCAATCCCCACCACCCACACACACACAAACAACCATTAAAAAATATATATTTAAAAATAAAAAAATATATACATACTGGTGTTCCATTTTTCAGCACATTTAAAAAATATTTAGAATAAATGTAATTGTTTCATTTACTACCACCATATGAAGGCTTAGTCTTTTGTACGCAATATACAATGTTTTTAAAGTTGAATGTGGGAAACCCCACTAGAAACTTGACTGTAATTAAGTACTGTGTAAAACGCGGATTCTTTGTCACTAATCCAAACAGTTTTCGTGATATTGTTAATATCCTTAAAACAGACATTCCTTTCATTTTAAATTCTATTTTTTCCATTTTTAAAATATTATCAACCAAGGGTAGTGATGTACGCTTACTCACCGGCATTAAATATGTACATGTTACTTCTTTGAGATTAAAAATGTCGATTTCACCCATTTTCTAAAAATAATTTTAAAAAACGTGTGTCTGGAGTATTCACAAGGCTTAATATGTCATTATTCAGAAAAACAAGGGCCATAATTCCCGTGAAATTAATCCGATCTGGCTGGTTTGCGAACTTGTTTTCATTGATATAAAGACACCGGCAGAGTTGCGTAAAGATCAGATTAATAATGAAGACCCCAGAGTGTTCACAAGGCAAAAGTTAACAGATGACGGACGGACGACGGATGAAGTACAATTCGCAAGTAGAGCTAAAAATGGAAGTCAGAGGTATCGGACATAGGTAACAACTTTATTGAGGTATTTGATGAAAATACTTTTCAACTTATGGCCAAGGTTAGGTACGTTGCAGGTTAAACAGCATGTGTTCTCCCCAGGATTTTAGGATAGCCAGGTAATTTAAAATTACAGCCAGGTACACTTTTCTACACAATATTTTCTCCCTAATAATATGTACATTCAGATATTATTTGCAATTAGTAAGCAAACAGAAAATATTATATACATCAACTCATTTATTATTTACACACTGAAACAAATTATGCCTCAAAATTTAAAATTCACTCACTCACTCTAGCTTGTGAAGGTCCATTCAGTCTTATGTGACATACTAGGGGGAAATTTCAGTCGGAGACCCCGGATCTTGTAGATCTACCCCTCAACCATGGACCAATGCATCCCCACTACCTCCCACCCCCTACCCAACATACATACAATCACACAGAACCTGAACATGTTATAAACGATTCAAATATTATACTGCTCCATTTCGCTTATCTTCATTTGAAGATCGAACAGAATTGAATATTTTCTCCTAATTTTTTAAGCAGCATTAAGTGGGAAATTACTTTCTTTTTTTAAAATCATGCGTTGAGTAAAATGCAGCTAATCGATGTATTATTTCAAGGGATAGAAAAGATACCTTGATCAGTTTTGAACAAAAAGTGTGACTGATGGACAGACGGACGGACAGAGCTCATTTGGATAATTATACTAGTCAAACCTTTCATTTTGCGGGGGATTGTTACTGGTAGTGCAGGATGTAAGTATATTCCAATAAAATGTCATGTGATTTTGCAAAAATGATATTTGTTTGATAGATTGTTGGTCGATGATTGATCAATAATGAAGATGGAAGATAAATCTGTTTTCTGACAAAATGTGTCACTAATAAATTGAGACGTAAATGCACAACTTTCGTAACCATACATAAATCAAGAACGAGATACAATAGTTTGCACTGCATGAGCCTTCGAAATACTATAGAGATAGCTTTTTGTCTAACAAAAAAATAGGATGACAATACATTGTGATAAACAAGTATTTTTTGTAACAAACCTTTATTTGACCTTATCTGATTGACAACAATGTGCAAAATTGTGTGCCGAAAAAACACACCCACACACACAATGACATGGCAATGAATTTGAATGTTATGAAGGAGGAGGTCATGTACTCCAGTTTGTAATACAGTGGGTTATTATTTAAGTGGGTATAAAATCACTAGAGTTAAATGTCTAAATTTAAAGTATCCAGCCATGTTTTGTTTCATGAACATGTTTATGTTTATTTAAATCGAAATCAATACACAACAATATATATGAAAAGCAGAATAAGATTTTATTTGATGAGTAGAAAACATTGAACAGGTAAATTAATCCTCAGGTAAATGTATTTATCAATTATCTGGCAATAGTTGTGCAGCTATACAATTCAGATTTACCTCGATCATTTCCCCATGCAGTCACGCAGTGGTAAAAGTAGTATCTACGTCATGCAAATAATACTTATTTTTACATACAACTTAGTAGCGGTTTTCAATATATGTTTCTCTCCGAGACTATCAAGAAATAGTTCATATGATGTTTAAGAGTTAAATTTATTAATTGATAATACTACAAAAAGGGTGGCCATTCATATTTAAATTGAAAGGAAAATATCCGTTTAGTTACTGATTTCGATTTACCATTGTAGTTGTACGACAGAAAAATTTCTGAAATTATTGTCGTATACCGGTAACTGTGAATTTTTTAATAGCTTTTCTTTGCACCAATAATTACATAATATAGAGTTTAATAACCAGTGTTTTTGAGATACGGGAAATATCTACCGAGGGAGATATTTTTAGTATCTCAAAAACATTGGTTATTAAACTATATATTACAAAGTTTAAAATGATATTTTATTAATATTTCTAATGATTCACGCCTTTTTACACCAGTTTGCACGAGAACGCCAAGACGACGTTACATCATCCAAGACGACGTTACGTCATACAAACAAAACGAGTGGAATCGGAACTCTTCGTTAATTTCCGTTATCGTTATTTCCTAGTGGCAGAATCTGACGACGACGTCCGTAACACAATTGGAACGTCATTTGGCGTTCCCGCCACTGACGGAAAAGGCCGAGCAATGTTCCGTACTGGGAAATATCTCCCACTGGGAGATATTTCCCAGTAGAGCAAACAAGTAGATATAGCTTTTCTATTCCCAGTATTTCCTATACAAATCACAAACAATTATGTAATATATCATTGTATCCACAAATTTTAACAACTTATGTGATGATTACTTTTTGACTTTTTTCCCTAACATTTGTTATAACAACAAATATTTACATCTCGGTTTATTGTGACAGTATGAAACTTTTTTGTTTCAAAAACACACTTCAGTCGGGTAGTAAGAATTATTTTTTTCTGAGAGGCGTTGCACTTTGTGATACATTTTGCATGGAAAGTTTGAAGTTGCAGCAAATCATTAATATTTGACTTTTTAACATTAATGTCAATGGGAAAATAATTGGTGGTTTCCTACCTTGACTATCTGATAAGCTGCATACTGTGGGGTAGAAAGAAAAGTATTTTTCAGATAAGTAAATGTTGTACTGAATATATAGACACATGTAAAAACTCAATGATCTCTCAAACCAAAATATTTAGCAAGTGAATTATAAAAACAAAGTTCACATTTTCCAAAATGAACACAAAAACTGACTCCTAAAATAGACTCCACACCACTCTCCATGAGCTTCTTTGAAAGGTCATCTCAAATTGTCCAAATTTAAACTTGTTGTTAACTTTTTTAAATATTTATTTTATTTAGGCCAGTTTTTTTTTATTATTAGGTTTACCGATTTTTTCTGGAAAAATGAAGGGTAGGAGGAGGGAATAAAAAAAAAATCATGAAAACATACCCACAAAGGCGTCTAAAAGAAAAAAGATTGTATAATAGTATTAAAAGACTTTATCTTAGTTTCAAGGTAACAAGTCAATTAAAAGGCAATCTACTATGGTTTAGTTTGATTATTTGTTGCAAGCTTCATGAAATTTCACCTTGTGGTCTTATAAACTGTTGTATGCAGACAGACAAACAGACGGATAGAAAACCTCAAACCATGTATTAAAGTCTAAAATTTTTGATTTCGGCAATAATTTGGGTCGGCGGGTAAACCTAAAAATTAAAAAAGTCTGGCCTTACCCAAAAAATTTCTGATGATGTTGACTATGTGCACCTGTAAACATCATGTGTACAACAGACTGAATTCAATAAATAAACACTTGTGTTTTGTTTGTGTTTTTGTGAATGAGAGATTTGTTCCATCTTTACGAAAATTAAAAAAAAAATGGATAATAAATAAATGAAAATCTTCAAAATTCAATACTTTTTTTGATAAAAATCAATATTCACCAAATATATATATTTTTATCATTTTATAAGAGTGCCCTACTGTTTTCAATAGTGCCCGGCCGCAACTATTGGGGGCAATATGGCAAGATATTTGGTTGAGATTATCAGGTATTACTTTTCAGGCATGGAATGAAATATATCATATCCTGTTTTTGTTTTGAGATGGAACACATTCTGCTGTTTTGTTTACCTTTTGCTGCCGCTGTCAAAAACATTGATTTTACGACCAGTATAGGTCAAGACCAACATGCACACTATGTGCAGGCTGATCAGGGTTTACATTGTTCTCCACTTAGTAAGCCTATTTTCCATAATACTTTATTTATGAAATATTACCGGAAGGTTTGAATTCAAATGTCAGAAGATGACATTTGACATTTGGCGGTGAAAAGGTTTCAGATAAAGATCATTTTCTAAACTTTACAAATTTAATGCATTTTCTTCACATTTTACAAACACATCACACAACTAATCAGGAATCAGTTTAGGGGTAGGTTCAGGGAGATTCTCTCATTGTTTTCTCAAATATCCAGGGCTTTTCCTAGGTCAGTGCCAAGGGGCCGAATAACGGTCCTTTCCCAAAGGCAAAAAACATGACATTTTGTATTGTGTTGGTGTGTGACTTCACACACTCATTTCAAGTAACTGATTGTTGTAACGACTCTAACAGGTTCAAATCAATATTTAAATGATAATTGTTCATATTTTGCCAATTTGTTGACAAAAAATTCCCAATTCGATCTAGGGGCCTTTTTCTCAAAATACCTAGGAAAAGTCCTGATATCTCATCCAAAAATGTTGAATGATCAAATAAATCTCATTACTTTTTGCAAATTTGCAGTTAACAAGTTGTGGTAATCTCACAAGCAAATTTAAAAATCTCATACAATTTCTGGGATTTTTTCTACATTGGTTTTGGCCTACAGCGACTCCTGCTAATACTCTTATTTTAAATCAATGGGAGTCTAAATTGAATTGAATTGGGTTTTACGGTGCACCAACACATGAAAGGTTATATGGCGCCTAACAGGAATGAACATGCCAGACACATTTACATCAAGATAAAATATGGAGAATGGGCCTCGAACCTTCTAACCTGCAAAACTGCAGAGTTGCTGCAAATTTTATACTAGATCATACTCCATTTACAATGGTGGAGTTTTAAACAACCATAAAGTTTATTATAATTATAGGTACATATAAGTCATGTTTTTAAATGGTATATATATAAAAAAAATATTGTGGTAAAAATGTGTATGACAATGTTACCTAAAAACGCATAATATATCCAGTAAAATTAACATCATCAGAAGATCATGGTTTCATATTTCACTTTTAATAATAATAATTAGGTTCATTTTTCTAAATTAGGGTTGTTTATCGAACTATTGTAATAAGGTTGGTTTTTCATTCCTCTACACAAAATCTACTGTGTTGCATTAGGCCAAACAAAATTGATGTGATGCCACTAACCTGCCAAATAACGGCAAAATTACACTACAAAACCATTTATCTAAACTCTGTCCAGGTGTTCAGGTCATATAATAATGTATATGTGCTGATTAAAAGTATAGGTTTATTCAATGGTTTTTAAAATTGATTGAATATATGCGTAAAATGTATTATGAGTTAGTAACTCTTAATTCGACGCTCTAGTTTTGGGATTTTGCCTGGCTGGTTAAAGCACTTATATTGCGTCCAAAGAGTGGATTCTCAAAATTGTTAAGTTATATTATATACCTCGTTGTAAGTCTAAGGTTAAGAAATGGTGTCCATATGTTGTAAAATTTGACTGTTGTTGGCGGGATAGGGACTTTAAACTGCCAACATATAATACAACCATTTGTTCGTTCGTTGTAATTTTCCAAAAATTTAAATAAAATAAATCAACATTTAAACTAAATCGACCTTAAAGCAACCTCCCCTATCTATTCCTGTTGCGTTGTTTTAACCTTCTTGGCTCTCACCGCTATGGGTTCGAATTCCACAGGGAGCTCAACTTGTGAGAAAATGTTGATTCTTATGGATGGCTGTAGGTATACAGTACTGGTTCTACCCAGGAATAAGTGGGTGGTCTGCCTTCACCACAAAAAATCGACTGTCATACATAGCTTAAAATTTGCTGAAAAAAACAACACCAAACCAACCAAACAAACTATTTTTCTTTGGCCATCTGGAACATGTATATTACTTAGTTATTATTATAGCCTTACAGCTGTTTGGAATTGTAGCTCAACGGTAATAATTTCAGAGACTGATCTTAAATATATTTTATTACTAATAAAATATATTTAAGATCAGTCTCTGAATTCATTCATTAGTTTCCCTGTTTATTAGAGTCATTAAAGCTGAAACTACACTGGTAGACCAAGATCTCCATTTTCTGATAAAAAATACTGGTAATTAGTTAAGAGCAAAAGGAACAGGACACTTCACTACCAACAGGCACGTTTCATGTTTTACAATAAATGTACACGTTTCTTAACCCACTGACATGAGGTATACATACTCAAATTACATACAGTGCCCTCCATAAGTCTTTTTACAAGTGTTATAAACCTTATTGCATTACATGTTGAATCAATTAATTTTGAACTTGTAGAATTGAATTGAATTGAATTGGGTTTTAAGGCGCACCAACACATGAAAAGGTTATATGGCGCCTAACAGGCATGAACATGCCAGGCTCATCTTCCATGTACATCAAGATAAAATATGGAAAATGGGCCTAGAAGGTTCTCACCTAGAAAAATGCAAATACTGTTTATTCCAACATGAATCTATCATGTTTTTAATGGATATACATTTAATTAATTTTTAATGTGCATTTTTTGTTTATTTTCAAACTGTTGTCTGACCTACCCAGATGGAATAATGAAAAGTTTATTTTTCTATTCAAATTTTGCATTGATATAAATGGAAATAAAACTGAATGGTCATTTTCTCGTAAATTTCTCCAAATGTTGGCTTAATAATGTCATCAAAACTAGTCAGGGCTTTTTTTCATGATTTTGTGAACATGACCCGTACGCCTGAAATTGGGAATTTTAGCACGATTTTTCATAAAATTGGGAATTTTAGCGCGATTTTTAATAAA